>CAJQZM010040700.1:49179-136158 GCA_907164665.1 Colias nastes | reverse complement strand
TTTACACGGAGGGGGTCGGCGGTTCGAGCCCGTCATCGCCCACCATTTCGGGTCGTTAGCTCAGTTGGTAGAGCAGTTGACTTTTAATCAATTGGTCGCAGGTTCGAATCCTGCACGACCCACCAATGTAAAAAAGCGCCCTAAAGGCGCTTTTTTGCTATCTGCGACATAGCACGTCCCCATTGCAGCCAGACCGCTTGTTTTACTCAAGCTCACGCCTTCTTTGCCGATACCTCTATTTTATGGCGAAAAGGATCTCAATATGACAACTCTTAAGCCCGTTTCTCTGTCGGCGATGGAAATCGGCAGCGTAGATAACAGCTCCGGCGGAAACGACATTGCTTCTCAAATCACCCGTCTGACCAAACAGATAACGAAAGTTACTCAGCAGCTCAAAGAAGTGGCCATGGGTGATGCCACAGCAGAAGAAAAGCAAAAGCAGCAAGAATTACTCGAATCTCAGCTGGCTATGTTGCAGGCACAGCTGGCGCAATTGCAGCGTCAGCAGGCCGAAGAGGCGATGCCAAAGCAGGAAAAAGGTGAGGCAGTCGCGGAAGGCATCAATAAGCCCTCCGCAGAACATCAGATTAATATCTACGTCTGATTATTGGTTTCGTTAAAAAGTGGATCGCGTGTGCGGGCCTCCATCAAACGTTCGGCCTGCATACGCACCACATCCCAGCAGGCATGCGCCGCTCCGGAAAGAGACCTGTTTTTACGGCGTACCAGCATCAGCTGGCGTTCGACACAGGGTACGAAACGCTTCACCGTTAAACGACTCCCCTGCGGCAGTGGCAGCGCCAGCGCCGGCAGAACGCTGATGCCAATCCCCGCTTCGACCATGGGGAACAGCGTGGCAGGATGCCCGATCTCCTGCACAATGGTTGCCTTAACACCCTGCGCGGTCAGTGCGGCATCTATCAGCGGGCGGCTGCCTGATGCATAATCCTGTAACACCAGGTTTGCCCCCTGCAAGGCCTGCCAGGCCACCTGCGGCAGCGATGCCAGAGGATCATCATCGCGGCAGAGCAATAAAAAGGGCTCCGAGAGTACCACTTCACATTCCAGGTCGCTTACCGCTCCGGGATCAATAACGATGCCAAAATCCACATCCCCCTGACGGATACTCTCCAGTACCCACTGCTGCGGCCTGTCATGCAAAACAAAATCAATATCCGGATAGCGGTGATTACTTTCAGCGATGCACTGGGGAATAAGATGCGCCGAAATCGTCTGGCTCGCCGCCACTCTCACGGTGCCGGAAAGCTGTTGTCCGAGCCGGCCGACATCCCTGAGCGTACTGTTCAGTTCATCCAGCAGCCTCTCCAGACGCATTGCCAGCTGCTGTCCCGCTTCGGTGAGCACCACTTCTCGCGTCGTGCGGTCGAGCAGCTTCACGCCCGTTTGCGTTTCAAGCTCCTTAACGCTATGGCTCACCGCCGACTGGCTGAGGCCAATGATCTCCCCTGCCCGGCTAAAGCTGCGGGCCTGCGCGACGGTGACGAAAACGCGAAGCTGACGTAACGAATAATTCATCTGTTTAATTCATGAATGGATGCAATAAATCAATTTTATTTCTCAAAGGGAAGAAAGCACAATAGCGGCATCTGTTTTCAGGAGTGATTATGAAACTTTTTCGTATCCTTGATCCGTTTACGCTGACCCTGATTGGTGTCGTCTTGCTGGCCTCGTTCTTCCCGGCGCGGGGCAGTTTCGTTCCGGTTATTGAAGGACTGACCACGGCAGCTATTGCCCTGCTGTTCTTTATGCATGGCGCCAAACTCTCCCGGGAAGCCATTATTGCAGGCGGTAGCCACTGGCGACTGCATCTGTGGGTAATGTGCAGCACTTTTATCCTCTTCCCGGTTCTGGGCGTGCTGTTCGCCTGGTGGGCGCCGGTGAATGTCGATCCGGCGCTGTATACCGGTTTCCTTTATCTGTGCATTTTGCCGGCCACCGTGCAGTCTGCAATTGCCTTTACCTCGCTGGCGGGCGGTAACGTCGCGGCGGCGGTTTGTTCTGCTTCCGCTTCCAGCCTGCTCGGGATCTTTGTTTCACCGCTGCTGGTCGGTCTGCTGATGAACATGCACGGGGCGGAAGGCAATCTGGAGCAGGTGGGTAAAATTTGTCTGCAACTGCTGCTGCCGTTTGTGCTCGGACACTTATCCCGTCCCTGGATTGGGGAGTTTGTGGCGAAACATAAAAAATGGATCGGGAAAACGGACCAAAGCTCCATTCTGCTGGTGGTTTACACGGCCTTCAGCGAAGCCGTGGTGAACGGCATCTGGCACAGGGTGGGTGCTGGATCGCTGCTGTTTATTGTGGTGGTAAGCATCGTTCTGCTGGCCATTGTCATCGCGGTTAACGTCTTTGTGGCCCGCAAATGCGGCTTCAATAAGGCCGATGAAATCACCATTGTATTTTGCGGATCGAAAAAGAGCCTGGCCAACGGGATCCCAATGGCCAATATTCTTTTCCCGACGTCTGTCATTGGGATGATGGTGTTGCCGCTGATGATTTTCCATCAGATCCAGCTGATGGTGTGTGCGGTACTGGCGCGGCGTTACAAGGCGCAGACGGAAAAGCTGGCGCAGGAAGAGACCCACGCCGCGAAAGTTTAAGGACGTTTCAGGGGCTGAACCAGCTGGGTCAGCCCCTCTGTTTTGATCAGTAACGTGATAGCCATCAGCTCGCCCAGACGCCCGGCGGGGAACTCATCCTTACGGGCAAACCACAGCAGATACTCTTCCGGTAAATCAATCAGCCTGCGACCCTTATATTTACCGAACGGCATCTCCGTATTGGCGATCTCAACGAGCTGCTCTTTTTCCACGTCACTCTCCTAACAGGCGCATCATTTCCGCTTCGTCGATTACCTCGATGCCAAGCTCCTGCGCTTTTGCCAGCTTCGAACCGGCCGCTTCCCCGGCAATCACCAGGTCGGTTTTCTTCGATACGCTGCCCGCCACTTTTGCCCCCAGCGCCACCAGGCGCGCTTTCGCGTCATCGCGTGAAAGCTGACTCAGGCTGCCGGTCAGCACCACCGTTTTACCGGTAAACGGACTGTCGATCTCTTCGGCATTAACCACTACCGGTGCGGGCCAGTGAATGCCCTGTTCCAGTAATTTACCGATCACTTCACGGTTGCTCTCTTCGGCGAAGAAGTTGAAGACGTGGGTGGCGACCACAATGCCGACATCAGGAACTTTCTGTAGCTCGTCGATGGTGGCTTTCTCCAGCGCGTCCAGCGTGCCGAAATACGCCGCCAGCCCTGCCGCCGTCGCCTCTCCGACTTCACGAATGCCGAGCGCGTAAAGGAAACGGGCAAAGGTGGTGTTTTTGGCCGCCTCGAGCGCGTTAACGATGTTCTGGGCAGATTTCGGTCCCATACGATCAAGACCGGTCAGCTTACCTGCCGTCAGGGTAAAGAGGTCCGCAGGCGTATGGACGTACTCTTTCTCAACTAACTGGTCGATAATCTTGTCACCCATTCCGTCCACGTCCATCGCCCGGCGGGAGACGAAGTGCTTCAGGGACTCTTTACGCTGCGCGCCGCAGATTAACCCGCCCGTACAGCGCGTTACCGCTTCACCTTCCACGCGCTCAACGTCAGAACCACATACCGGACAGTGGGCTGGAAACTCGATGGCACGGGTGTCGGCAGGACGTTCAGACTCCACAACGTTAACCACCTGTGGGATCACATCACCCGCGCGGCGAATCACCACTTTGTCACCAATTCGCAGCCCCAGACGCGCAATTTCATCGGCGTTATGCAGCGTGGCGTTACTTACCAGCACGCCAGCCACCTGCACAGGCTCCAGACGCGCCACTGGCGTAATGGCCCCCGTACGTCCGACCTGAAACTCCACGTCGCGAACGAAGGTCATCTGCTCTTGCGCCGGAAACTTAAAGGCCACCGCCCAGCGTGGCGCACGGGCCACAAATCCCAACTGTTCCTGCAACGCCAGCGAATTAACCTTGATCACCACGCCGTCAATATCAAACCCGAGCGTGGGACGATCCTCTTCAACCTTGTGATAGAACGCCAGCACCGCCTCCGGAGAGTCGCAGAGCTGCACGCGGTTGCTTACCGGTAATCCCCACTCTTTGAACTGCATTAAACGCCCCAGGTGGGTATCTGGCAGGTCACCGCCTTCCAGGATCCCGACGCCGTAGCAGAAGAAAGTAAGCGGTCGCTTCGCGGTGATACGCGGATCGAGCTGACGCAGCGAACCTGCCGCCGCGTTACGCGGGTTAGCAAACACTTTCCCGCCGGTACGGCGCGCTTCTTCGTTGATCTTCTCGAAGCCCGCCTGCGGAAGGAACACTTCCCCGCGCACTTCCAGCCGGGCGGGAATGTTATCGCCACGCAGTTTCAGCGGGATCGCACGAATAGTGCGCACATTGGTGGTGATGTCTTCCCCGGTAGTGCCGTCGCCGCGCGTTGCGGCACGCACCATCACGCCGTTCTCATAAAGAATACTGACGGCCAGACCATCCAGCTTTAGCTCGCAGCACCAGCTCAGATTGTCGACGCTCTTCAGGCGATCCTGCACGCGCTTGTTGAAAGCCAGAAAACTCTCTTCATCAAACACGTTATCCAGCGACAGCATCGGCACTTCGTGGCGCACCTGGCTGAAAGCGCCCAGCGGTTCCGCACCGACGCGCTGCGTTGGAGAATCGGGCGTAATCAGTTCGGGGTGCTGCGCTTCCAGCTCGCGCAGTTCACGCATCAGGCGGTCATACTCCGCATCCGGCACTTCCGGTGCGTCCATAACATGATAGAGATATTCATGATGGCGAAGCGTGGTTCGCAGTTCAGTAAGTTGTTGTTCGATTGAGTCCATATCGCACCATCAATGAGAAAAACCCCCGACAGGCGGGGGTTGAGGAGGAGTTAAGTTAACGCGACGATTACGCGTTCGCTTCCTTAACTTCGCGGATGCGGTCCTGATACTCGCGCAGTTTCTGCGGCGTCATCATTCGACGCTGATCGTCGAGCACCACACCGCCCACTTCGTCGGCGATGTGCTGAGCGGACTGTAGCATCAGCTTAAAGTTTTGCAGCTCGTCACCGTAGGACGGCACCTGCATAAAGATCGTAACGCCTGGTGTGACGAAATCACCGGTCATTTCCGGGTCAAACGTGCCTGGATTGACCATATTGGCCAGGCTGAACAGCGCCGGACCGCTGCCGTCAGGACTCAGGTGGCGATGGAAAATATTCATGTCGCCGAACTTGAAGCCTGCCTGTTGGATGCTGTTAAGCAGCACATCACCGTTCAGATGGGTGCCATGATGAGCAGCCACGTTCATAATGATCACCGCTTCTTTACGCTGCGGCTTTTCAACAACCGGTTCTGGCTCTGCAACCGGCTCTGGCTCAGCGCGCGGGGCGGGCTGTGGCGCAGGCGGTTCAGGCTGCGGCTGCGGTTGTTGTACCGGCTGCGGCTGCTGAACAGGCTGTGGCTGATGCACTGGCTGCGGCTGCTGAACAGGCTGTGGCTGATGCACTGGCTGTGCAGGCTGTTGGACAGGTTGCGGCTGTACAGGCTGTGGCGCAACGGGCTGCTGTTGCACAGGCTGGTGCGGCGGATGACGAACAGGTTCTTCCACTGGCGGCGGCGCTGGCTGGCGCGGCTGGGCAGAGGCATACGGTGGTTGATACTGGTGCTGCGGAGCGCGGGGGGCTTCATGCTCTCCATGCGCTGCGCCGGGCGCAGTATTGACCCGATGAACACGAACTTCACCCACGCCGTCGTCGTCAAGACCGTCGATGTCGTCTTCAACGTCATCGTCGTCACGACTGGACTTCATGCGCTTCAGTGGACGATCGCGAAACATAGAGGAACGCTCTTTACGGCTGGTCCAGAAACCATGTACCAGTAAAGCGATTATGGCGATCGCGCCAACAATGATTAATATCAGACGCAAATCCTGCATCATTATATTCTCTGTTGTTCTAACACCTTGCCACCACGGCAAACATTTACTCACTAAGAGTATTTGCCGTTTACGTCAAGTGCAAGTGTATGCAGAGCATTCACAGCATAAAGATGAACTAAATCGTGCTTTTTGCTGGTTTTTCGAACATTTCCGAACTGGTCATTGGCCCGTAACTGGATAATATAGGCGGGCAATTCCACTGGTTGTGTAAAAAGGAGTACAGCCTGGTATGGTTTCAACATCTTCTTCTGCCCCACGCAGCGGGGTCTGGTACTTTTCTCAGGGCTGGAAACTGGTCTCCCTGCCGGGCATTCGACGCTTCGTTATTTTGCCGTTACTGATCAACATTATTCTGATGGGCGGGGCCTTCTGGTGGCTGTTCACCAGACTGGAAAGGTGGATCCCTTCCCTGATGAGCTATGTGCCGGACTGGTTACAGTGGCTAGACTACCTGCTCTGGCCGATTGCGGTTATCTCCGTGCTGCTGGTTTTCGGCTATTTCTTTTCGACGATAGCAAACTGGATAGCCGCGCCGTTCAACGGTCTGCTGGCCGAACAGCTTGAAGCGCGCCTGACCGGTGCGACGCCACCTGACACGGGCGTATTGGGGCTCGTGAAAGATCTCCCCCGCATCATGAAGCGTGAATGGCAGAAGTTCGCCTGGTACCTGCCGCGGGCGATTGTGCTGCTTATCCTTTATTTTGTACCCGGGATTGGCCAGACGGTCGCGCCCGTGCTGTGGTTCCTGTTCAGCGCCTGGATGCTCGCTATCCAGTACTGTGATTATCCGTTCGATAACCACAAAGTGCCGTTTAAAGAGATGCGCACTGCCCTGCGCACTCAGAAGGTTGCCAATATGCAGTTTGGCGCGCTGACCAGCCTGTTCACCATGATCCCTTTCCTGAATTTGTTCATCATGCCCGTTGCCGTATGCGGCGCGACGGCGATGTGGGTGGACTGCTACCGTGCTAAGCACGCGTTATGGAAGTAATGCAAAAATGTGTAAAAGAGGGGTGGCTTATGCCGCCCCTTATTCCATACTGATCCCCATTATTTCCTTGCAGCATATAGATATGCGATTTCCTTACTTCCCCATACCTGTTCAACAGGTATGCTGGGTCGGTATCCCAATTTCATACAGTTAAGGACAGGCCATGAGTAAGATTTATGAAGACAACTCGCTGACTATCGGTCATACGCCCCTGGTTCGACTGAACCGTATCGGTAATGGACGCATTCTGGCGAAGGTCGAATCTCGTAACCCAAGCTTCAGCGTTAAATGCCGTATCGGTGCGAATATGATTTGGGATGCTGAAAAGCGTGGCGTGCTGAAACCTGGCGTTGAGCTGGTTGAACCCACCAGCGGCAATACCGGTATCGCTCTGGCCTATGTTGCGGCGGCGCGTGGCTATAAGCTGACGCTGACTATGCCTGAAACCATGAGCATTGAGCGTCGTAAGCTGCTGAAAGCGCTGGGTGCGAACCTGGTCCTGACCGAAGGCGCGAAAGGCATGAAGGGCGCGATTCAGAAGGCCGAAGAAATCGTCGCCAGCGATCCGGCAAAGTATCTGCTGCTCCAGCAGTTCAGCAACCCGGCCAACCCGGAAATTCATGAGAAAACCACCGGCCCGGAAATCTGGGAAGATACCGACGGTCAGGTTGATGTGTTTATCTCCGGCGTAGGCACCGGCGGTACGCTGACCGGGGTGTCTCGCTATATTAAAGGCACGAAAGGTAAAAAAGATCTGATTACCGTTGCCGTTGAGCCAACCGACTCGCCGGTTATCGCTCAGGCGCTGGCAGGCGAAGAGATCAAACCAGGTCCGCACAAAATCCAGGGTATCGGGGCTGGCTTTATTCCAGGCAACCTCGATCTGAAGCTGATCGATAAAGTGGTCGCCATCACCAATGAAGAAGCCATCTCTACGGCGCGTCGCCTGATGGACGAGGAAGGCATTCTGGCGGGTATCTCTTCCGGTGCGGCGGTTGCGGCAGCGCTCAAACTGCTGGAAGACGAAACCTTTACCAATAAGAACATTGTGGTTATCCTACCGTCTTCGGGTGAGCGTTACTTAAGCACAGCACTGTTTGCCGATCTCTTCACAGAGAAAGAACTGCAACAGTGATGCCAGCATGTTAAAAACGCGTAAAAAAGCACCTTTTCAGGTGCTTTTTTGTGGCCTGCTTCAAAGTTTTACCCCTCCTGGCATTGCTTCACCCCGTTGGGTCTGGTATTTAAACCAGCAATTATTTTGATGCGCGAAATTAATCGGTGAACGAAATAGCGCTGCTGAATCGATTTTATGATTTGGTTCAAGTCTTGCTTTCACTGCATAATGTTTAATGACGATTGAAACGTCAGCGCTAACTATACAGGCTAAAGTTAAGTCGCCAGGCTAGACTTTAGTTCCACAACACTAAACCTATAAGTTGGGGAAATACAATGTTCCAGCAAGAAGTTACCATTACCGCTCCGAACGGTCTGCACACCCGCCCTGCTGCTCAGTTTGTTAAAGAAGCGAAAGGCTTCACTTCTGAAATCACTGTGACTTCCAACGGCAAAAGCGCTAGCGCAAAAAGCCTGTTCAAGCTGCAAACTCTGGGCCTGACTCAGGGTACCGTTGTTACCATCTCCGCTGAAGGTGAAGACGAGCAGAAAGCAGTTGAGCATCTGGTTAAGCTGATGGCTGAACTCGAGTAAGTTTACCGGGTTCTTTTCAATATCAGTCACAAGTAAGGTAGGGTTATGATTTCAGGCATTTTAGCATCCCCGGGTATCGCTTTCGGCAAAGCATTGCTGCTGAAAGAAGACGAAATCGTCATTGACCGGAAAAAAATTTCTGCCGACAAGGTTGATCAGGAAGTTGAACGTTTTCTGAGCGGTCGTGCCAAGGCATCTGCGCAACTGGAAGCGATTAAAACTAAAGCTGGCGAAACTTTCGGTGAAGAAAAAGAAGCCATCTTCGAAGGGCACATTATGCTGCTCGAAGATGAGGAGCTGGAGCAGGAAATCATAGCCCTGATTAAAGATAAAGGCATGACGGCCGACGCGGCTGCGCATGAAGTTATCGAAGGTCAGGCATCTGCCCTGGAAGAGCTGGACGATGAATACCTGAAAGAGCGTGCGGCTGACGTACGTGACATCGGTAAGCGCCTGCTGCGCAACATCCTGGGTCTGGCCATCATCGATCTGAGCGCGATTCAGGACGAAGTGATCCTGGTTGCCGCTGACCTGACCCCGTCTGAAACCGCACAGCTGAACCTGAACAAGGTGCTGGGTTTCATTACTGATGCAGGTGGACGTACCTCCCACACCTCTATCATGGCGCGTTCTCTGGAGCTGCCAGCCATTGTGGGTACCGGTAGCGTTACCTCTCAGGTTAAAAACGACGACTATCTGATTCTGGATGCCGTAAACAATGTGGTTTACGTCAACCCAACTAACGATGTGATCGAGCAGCTGCGTTCCGTTCAGGAGCAGGTTGCTACCGAGAAAGCGGAACTCGCTAAACTGAAAGATCTGCCAGCCATCACGCTGGACGGCCATCAGGTTGAAGTGTGCGCTAACATCGGTACCGTACGTGACGTTGACGGCGCTGAGCGCAACGGCGCGGAAGGTGTGGGTCTGTATCGTACTGAATTCCTGTTCATGGATCGCGACGCTCTGCCAACGGAAGAAGAGCAGTTTGCAGCGTACAAAGCGGTTGCGGAAGCGTGCGGCTCGCAGGCGGTTATCGTCCGTACCATGGACATCGGTGGCGACAAAGAGCTGCCGTACATGAACTTCCCGAAAGAAGAGAACCCGTTCCTGGGCTGGCGTGCCGTGCGTATCGCCATGGATCGCAAAGAGATCCTGCGTGACCAGGTTCGCGCTATTCTGCGTGCCTCCGCTTTCGGTAAACTGCGCATCATGTTCCCGATGATCATCTCTGTTGAAGAAGTGCGTGCACTGAAGAAAGAGATCGAAATCTACAAACAGGAACTGCGCGACGAAGGTAAAGCATTTGACGAATCCATTGAGATCGGCGTGATGGTGGAAACACCGGCAGCCGCGACCATTGCGCGTCATTTAGCCAAAGAAGTTGATTTCTTTAGTATCGGTACCAATGATTTAACGCAGTACACCCTGGCAGTTGACCGTGGTAATGATATGATTTCACATCTCTACCAGCCAATGTCACCGTCCGTACTGAATTTGATCAAGCAAGTTATTGATGCTTCTCATGCAGAAGGTAAATGGACTGGCATGTGTGGTGAGCTTGCAGGCGACGAACGTGCTACACTTCTGTTGCTGGGTATGGGTCTGGACGAATTCTCTATGAGCGCCATTTCCATCCCGCGCATTAAGAAGATTATCCGTAACACGAACTTCGAAGATGCGAAGGTGTTAGCAGAGCAGGCTCTTGCTCAACCGACAACGGACGAGTTAATGACGCTGGTTAACAAGTTCATTGAAGAAAAAACAATCTGCTAATCCACGAGATGCGGCCCAATTTACTGCTTAGGAGAAGATCATGGGTTTGTTCGATAAACTGAAATCTCTGGTTTCTGATGACAAGAAAGACTCCGGAACTATTGAGATTGTTGCTCCGCTCTCCGGCGAGATCGTCAACATCGAAGACGTGCCGGATGTAGTGTTTGCTGAGAAAATCGTTGGTGATGGCATTGCTATCAAACCAACTGGCAACAAAATGGTTGCTCCAGTTGACGGCACCATCGGTAAAATTTTTGAAACCAACCATGCGTTCTCTATCGAATCCGATAGCGGTATCGAACTGTTCGTTCACTTCGGTATCGACACCGTTGAACTGAAAGGCGAAGGCTTTAAACGTATCGCGGAAGAAGGCCAGCGTGTTAAAGTTGGCGACCCGGTAATTGAATTCGATCTGCCACTGCTGGAAGAAAAAGCGAAGTCTACCCTGACTCCGGTTGTTATCTCCAACATGGACGAAATCAAAGAACTGATCAAACTGTCTGGCAGCGTTACCGTGGGTGAAACCCCGGTTATCCGCATCAAGAAGTAATTCTTGCCGCACGGTAAAATGGCGCCTTCGGGCGCCATTTTTGTTTATGCAGGCAGGATAAGCTCGTCATAGCCTTTCGACTGCGTATAGATCATCACGTCAGTCACCCTGTCGCCCGCCATGCGAATGGCGTCGGCCACGGTTTTACCCCCGACGATACCGCTCACCAGCTCCGAACAGAACAGATCCCCCGTCCCTTTCAGGTCCGTCTCAACGCGCGGGTGTGCGCTTACGGTAACGCCTTCTTCGCTCACCAGCACGACGTGGATATTCTGCGGATCGTCAGCCACTGGCGCACTAGTGATAGCCACCCATTTCAGCGAGTTGGACAGCAGCCCCTGCGCGGCGGCAATGGCGCTCTCCGGCGTACGGCACGGTTTGCCGCTCAGCACTTCCAGTTCATACACGTTGGGCGTAATGCCCTGGGCCAGCGGGAGCAGATGTTCACGGTAGGCTTCAGGAATATCCGGCTTCACGTACATCCCGCTGTCGATATCCCCGATTACCGGGTCAACCAGCACCAGCAGATCGGGATGTTGCACTTTGATCGCCTTCAGCCACTGCGCCAGCAGCACGATCTGGCTGGCACTGCCCATATACCCGGTTGTCACCGCTTTTAACGCGCGTAAAATCTCACGCTCTTCCAGCGCCTTCAGGTAGCCGCTGAACCACTCGTCCGGGATCACCCCGCCGTAGAAGGTGTCGTAGTGTGGCGTATTGCTGAACAGCACCGTCGGCACGGCGGTAACGTTCAGCCGGTGGGTGCGAATATTCGGCACCGCGATGCTGTTTCCCACGCTGCCGTACACCACCTGCGACTGTACGGCGACAATATCGGTTTGCTGCGCCCGGGTGTTATCCCGGAATAAAATCATCTCCATGACGCTTAAATCCCCGCCCCCTGCGAATAACTCTCTTCACCAAAGACGCCGGTAGACAGGTAACGGTCGCCGCGATCGCAAATAATCGCTACGACCACCGCTCCCGGCGTGGACTCAGCCACCCGGATCGCGCCCGCTACGGCACCGCCAGAGCTGACGCCGCAGAAGATGCCTTCACGTACGGCCAGCTCACGCATGGTATTTTCCGCCTCGCGCTGATGAATATCCAGCACCTGGTCCACAAGCTGCGCATTAAAGATGCCCGGCATATACTCCGCCGGCCAGCGGCGGATGCCCGGAATACTGCTCCCCTCTTCCGGTTGCAGGCCGACAATCGTCACTGGCTTATCCTGTTCACGCAGAAAGCGTGACACACCGGTGATCGTGCCCGTGGTCCCCATGCTGGAGACAAAGTGGGTGATGCGCCCGTCGGTTTGCTGCCAGATTTCCGGGCCGGTGGTGGTGTAGTGCGCGTACGGGTTGTCCGGGTTATTAAACTGGTCGAGCAGCTTGCCTTCCCCGCGCTCCGCCATCGCTAACGCTAAATCTCGCGCCCCTTCCATCCCCTGCTCTTTGCTCACCAGAATCAGCTCGGCCCCGTAGGCACGCATGGCGGCACGGCGCTCCTGGCTCATGTTATCCGGCATCAGCAGCTTCATACGATAGCCTTTCAGGGCGGCTATCATCGCCAGTGCGATACCGGTGTTACCACTGGTGGCTTCGATCAGCACATCGCCGGGCTTTATCTCGCCGCGCTTTTCGGCCTGAACAATCATCGACAGCGCCGCCCGGTCTTTCACCGACCCCGCCGGGTTATTGCCTTCAAGTTTGACCCAGATTTCGCTGCCGTTGTCACACCCCATGCGCTGAAGTTTGACCAGAGGGGTGTTGCCGATGGTGTGTTCGAGTGTATTCACGATTTTTACTCAATAAAAAGCCCGGTAAGCATCACGCCACCGGGCGAAAAACATACTCAATAACCTATCAGGCTGACACCGCCAGAGCAATATCCTCGCGCGTCTCGATGCGCTCGTTGCCGTGATAAATGCGCGCGTGTTGCAGCCCCACATACAGGCGTTCCCCCCGGTGCGGCGGCTCGTCGTCACGCATAACCACGGTCAGCGGCTCGGTGTACCAGCCCAGGGGCTGTACCACCAATTGGGTGTAGTGGCCTTTAGGGCTAGCTTCCAGCACCTGCACCGGAAGCGGTGAATCCAGGCTGGTACGGCGGCTGACGTCCACTTCCCACGGACGCAGGAACAGATCCACCGGCCCCTGATGCGCGGAGGTATACCCCAGCGGCCAGCGGTGCGCGCCAACGTGGAACTGACCGCCGCGAATGGTGCCCTGAAGGCGGTTTACTTCTCCCATAAACTCCAGCACAAAGCGGGTCGCCGGTTCACGCCAGAGCTGCTCTGGCTCGTCAACCTGCTCAATGTTGCCCTGACTCATTACCACCACGCGGTCGGCCACTTCCATCGCCTCTTCCTGATCGTGGGTCACGAAAACGCTGGTGAACTGGAGTTCCTCATGCAGCTGACGCAGCCAACGGCGCAGCTCTTTACGCACCTGCGCATCCAGCGCGCCAAACGGTTCGTCCAGTAGCAGGATTTGCGGTTCAACGGCTAACGCACGCGCCAGCGCCACGCGCTGCTTCTGCCCGCCGGAAAGCTGAGCCGGGAAGCGGTCCGCCAGATGTGCAAGCTGCACCATCTCCAGCAGTTTGGTCACTTTCGCTTTGATGGCGGCGGCATCTGGACGTTCACGACGCGGCAGCACGGTCAGGCCAAACGCAATGTTGTCAAATACCGTCATGTGGCGGAACAGCGCGTAATGCTGGAATACAAAGCCCACTTTACGGTCGCGGGCGTGCAGGCGGCTCACGTCCGTACCGTGGAAGCGGATATGTCCGCTGGTCTGGTGCTCAAGCCCGGCGATAATACGCAGCAGCGTGGTTTTACCGGAGCCAGACGGCCCCAGCAGCGCCACCATTTGTCCGGAAGGGATATCCAGCGAGATATCATTCAGCACCTGGGTGCGACCAAAAGACTTCTTAATATTGGCAATCTCAATGCTCATGATTTCCCTCCTGATGCTGACGTTTTTCCTGATTCTCTAAACGCCACTGCACCACACTCTTCAAAAACAGGGTCAAAATGGCCATCAGCGTCAGCAACGCTGCGGCAGTAAAGGAACCGACAGTGTTGTAGTCCTGTTCCAGTAATTCAATCTGTAACGGCAGCGACAGGGTTTCGCCGCGAATCGAGCCGGATACCACCGACACCGCGCCAAACTCACCGATCGCACGGGCGTTGGTCAGCACCACGCCGTAAAGCAGTGCCCAGCGGATATTCGGCAGCGTGACGCGGCGGAACATCTGCCAGCCGGAAGCGCCGAGCAGCACCGCGGCTTCATCTTCATGGCTGCCCTGGCTGAGCATCACTGGCACCAGCTCGCGCACCACGAACGGACAGGTGACAAAGACGGTCACCAGCACCATCCCCGGCCAGGCGAACATGATTTGCAGGTCGTGTTCATCCAGCCAGCCGCCCAGCGGGCCATTGGAGCCGTAGAAGAGCAGATAAACCAGACCCGCCACCACAGGAGACACCGCAAACGGGATATCCAGCAGGGTCAGCAGCAGCTGACGCCCCGGGAAGTTAAAGCGCGTTACCAGCCAGGCCAGCAATACGCCAAACACCAGATTCACCGGGACAGTGATCAGGGCAATCATCACCGTCAGCCAGATGGCGTGGAGCATGTCCGGATCGGCCAGATTTTGCAGCGCGGGCATAATCCCTTTGCTGAAGGCCTGTACGAAGATGTACACCATCGGCACGACGAGAATGAATGCGGAGACCAGCACGCCGGTACCAATCAGAAACCATTTGCCCCAGTTGATGCGGGGCGCGTCATAGCGCTTCAATTGCGTAACTTCCGCCATCAGTGACCTACCACACGTCGACCAAAGCGACTTTGCAGAGTGTTAATCGAAAACAGTAGCAGCAGCGACGCGGCAAGGATCACCGAGGCAATCGCGCTCGCGGCCGGATAATCAAACTCCTGCAAACGGACAAAAATCATCAGCGAGGTCACTTCGGTTTTCCACGCGATGTTCCCGGCGATAAAAATGACCGCGCCAAATTCACCGAGGCTGCGGGTAAAGGAGAGCGCCACCCCCGCCAGCAAGGCCGGAGAAAGTTCCGGCAGAACAACCTTACGGAAACTCTGCCAGCGCGTGGCGCCCAGGGTTTCCGCGGCCTCTTCGTATTCGGGTCCTAACTCTTCCAGCACCGGCTGCACGGTACGCACCACAAACGGGATGCTGGTAAAGGCCATCGCCACCGCGATACCGAGCCAGGTATAGGTCACTTTGATATCAAACTTCGCCAGCCACTCACCGTAAAAGCCGTTCACGGAAAACAGCGACGCCAGCGTCAAACCGGCCACTGCCGTCGGCAGGGCAAAGGGCAGATCCATCAACGCGTCGAGGAGCGTGCGGCCCGGGAAGCGATAGCGGGTTAAGATCCACGCCATCAGCAGGCCAAACACGCCGTTAAAAATCGAGGCCACGAACGCAGACAGCAGCGTGACCTTATAGGCCGCCACCACCTGAGGGTTGGTGACCACTTCCCAGTACTGGGACCAGCTCATCTCAGCGAGCTGCATCACCAGAGCGCTGAGCGGTAACAATAAAATCAGACAGACGAACAGCAGGCTGGTCCCGAGGCTTAAGGTAAAACCCGGCAGCACACGTCTTGTTGATCCTGCAAACATTACTTACGCCCCGCCGCCAGCAATTTGTCTAACTCACCGCCGCTGGCAAAATGCGTTTTCATCACCTCAGGCCAGGCACCAAAATGGTCTTCCACGCGGAACAGCTCGGTCTGCGGGAATTTGTCTTTCAGCTTGTTCATCACGTCCGGATTATTAACGCGGTAGTAATAGTCAGTAATCACCGTCTGCGCCTGCGGGCTGTACAGATAGTTGAGATAGGCTTTTGCCGCTTTATCAGTGCCGTTGGCTTTGACGTTTTTATCCACCCACGCCACCGGGAACTCGGCCAGAATGTTGGTTTTCGGGATAACCACTTCGAAGCCCTGCGCTTCGTACTGTTTACGAATATTGTTCACCTCGGATTCAAAGCTGATCAGCACGTCGCCCAGCCCGCGTTCGGCGAAGGTAGTGGTTGCGCCACGACCGCCGGTATCAAACACCTCGACGTTTTTCAGGAACTGGGTCATAAACTGTTCGGTTTTCGCTTTATCGTTACCGTCAGCTTTGTCCGCCGCGCCCCACGCCGCCAGATAGGTATAACGCGCGTTGCCGGAAGTTTTCGGATTCGGGAAGATCAGCTTTACGTCTGAACGCACCAGGTCGTTCCAGTCGTGGATGTTCTTCGGGTTGCCCTTGCGCACCAGGAAGCCCATGGTGGAGTAAAATGGCGAACTGTTGTTCGGCAGGCGGCTTTGCCAGTTCGCCGGGATCAGTTTGCCTTTGTCGTGCAGGATCTGCACGTCCGTGACCTGGTTGTAGGTCACCACGTCCGCTTTCAGCCCCTGCAAAATGGCCAGCGCCTGCTTGGATGAGCCAGCGTGCGACTGTTTGATGGTCAGCTTGTCGCCGTTGTTCTCTTTCGCCCACTGCTGTTCAAATGCGGGATTAAGGGCGGCAAACAGCTCGCGCGAAACATCATAAGAACTGTTCAGCAACTCGGTTGCCTGCGCCTGCGCCACCAGCAGTAAACCTGCCAGTGCCAGCGATCCTTTTTTCAGTACAGTAACGGCCATTGCGCACCCTTATAAATGTGATGACTATCTTATAGTCATAATATTTATAACGGAGTCTAAAGGAGTAACGGTTTTATATACCGTTTAGTGATTTAGAAGCAGAAAAGGGAATAAGAGTGCGAGAGAAATTGCCGGGTGGCGCTAACGCTTACCCGGCCTACGAATGGAGAGCGATTTACAGCGCCAGCAGGCGCTCAACGGACGGCGCAAAGTAGTAGCCGCCAGTCACCGGACGGGTGAAGCGCAGCATGGCGTCACGCTTGCCGTCGGTATCGCCAAACATGCTCAGCAGCTGCTGTTCGATGTTGTAGAGCCGCGCGCAGTAAGCGCAGAAGTACAGGCCGTGCGTACCGCTCGCGGTGCCGTACGGCAGGCTCTGGCGAACAATCTTCAGCCCCTTACCGTCTTCTTTAAGGTCAACGCGGGACAGGTGGGACGTGACCGGACGCGCATCGCCGTCAATCTCTTCATTGGCGTCTTTGGTGCGGCCAATCATCATCTCCTGGTCATGCACGCTCATGCGGTTGAGCTGCCTGAGGTTATGCTCCCAGCGCTGGACGAACACGTAGCTGCCGCCCGCGTCAACGCCATCCTTGATTACAGCCACCTCGCGGCGCGTCTCTTCCCCGGCCGGGTTTTCGGTGCCGTCGACGAAGCCGCTCAAATCGCGCTCTTCCACCCAGCGGAAACCGTGGATCTCTTCCTGCACGTCGATGCTGTCACCAAAGGCCTCAATCGCTGCCTGAGCGACGGAGAAATTCACGTCGTGGCGCAGGGAGAGGATATGGATCAGGACGTCATACTGGGTGGCGGGCGCAAGACCTTTGCCATAAGGAATAAAATCTTTCAGCTCTTCTGCGCCTTCGCCGCCGCTCAGCTGACGCCAGACGGTATTGCCAAAGGCAACCACCGCGCCCAGATGGGCTTCGGGGAATTTGGCCTGGAAGGTGGCCAGTTTATCAACGAAAACTTTGCTGGCCGCACGCAGGGCATCCACATCCCCTTTGACGTTGGCTTCAATCCAAATCGCCGCGCGGCAATGTTCTGGCAAAATGCCACTCTGAACCTGAGACATCGCTCCTCCTGAAAAAAAGATGCCACGACTGCGTGGCATTGATGGCGGCTATTATACCTGGATTTCAGCGAGGCGGCTTGCTCAGGCGCAAATTACTGCTTCCAGATAATTTTGCTCACTTTCCACTTTTTCAGGGTGTCGTCAGACGGCATTAACCCTTCCGGACCGTTCCAGGTGCCGCTGAATACATAGCTAATGTGCTGGCTGCCGTCGGCCTTACACTCGACCGCCACGCTCTCCTCCGACGGCACACTGGCGCAGTGGCCAAACGCTTTCTGGTAGAGCTCGCCAAACGGCGTACCTACCTTCACGCCACCTGAGGTCGGGATCTCTTCATCCATCACCGCAATGCGGTTGACCGTACCTTTATCGCCGTTGATGACCATCGCCACCTTGTCGTCTTTCAACGCTTCGAAATAGCGCACGATGTTGCCGTTCTCGGTTTTCATGCCGCTGCGCAGGCGATAATCACTGCCGATGGCATCCTGAATGGCATCCTGATCCAGTGCCGTCGAGGCGGTAATTTTGCCCACGCCCTGCTCGGTCACTTCCGTTGAGGAACCAAACCAGTTCCACGGATAGGCCGCAGACCAGTTGATGGATGAGAGCGTGGAACAGCCGGTTAACGCCAGCGGGAGAGCGCATAAAAGTAAACGCAGCGATTTCATTGAGACGTCCTTACGTAGTAAATCAACGCTTGTTGGAGTGCAGTATCGGCAAAAAGTGCCGTTTTAATCTGACTCTTGCGTAAAACAGGCGCGTAAACGGGGATTCGTGACCAGCCACAGCAGCGCGACAATATCCGCCACCACCAGCGCAATCCCGATACCTGATAGCGGCTCGCCGTACAGCCAGAGCACGGGCTGCCAGACCAGGAGCACAACCTGCGCCAGAATCAATAGCCAGCGAAGTGCGCGCCAGAAGCGCGGGAGGAACTGCCGCCGTCCGCTGCACAGGAACGCCAGCACCGCCGGTACACCGGGCAGTAACCCCAGCCAGAACGCATCGTGATCGGGATAAAAGAGATTCAGTAGCGTATCGCCCTGCCCGCGCGACGCGCCAGCCATCACGAACAGCACCCAGGTGCGGGCCTGCAACAGCAGAACGCACCAGAACAAAAAAGGCAGACGCAGACGACCGTGAACATCATAGTCGCCAGGGTGGAACTCAGTACTCTTCATCTTCGATCAGGCGCTTACCCAGCGTCAGTACATCCGCATGCTCGTAGCCCAGGCGTTCATACATGCCCAGCACCACGTCGTTATCTTCCCGCACCATGATCTGGATTTTCGGACAGCCGCGGGCGATCAGCTTCTTTTCCAGACGGTTAAGCAGCGCGTTGGCGATGCCGCGCGCGCGGTATTCCGGGTGCACGCCCAGATAGTAGGCCGAGCCGCGGTGGCCGTCGTACCCGCCCATCACTGTCCCGACTACTTCGCCGTTGACCTCAGCGACCAGAAACAGACTGACGTCGTGATTCACCTTCCGTTCGATGTCCATCTCCGGATCGTTCCATGGACGCAGCAGATCGCAGCGCTCCCAAAGGGTGATCACCTCTTCGAAATCTTCCTGGCGAAAAACGCGTATCTCCATGGTATTAACCGCCTTTTCGGGTTTAAAAACAGTGATTATGGCGTGAACAGGGCATTTAGCCAATAACCGGGGAAAAACTCGCCAAAATTTGGCATAATGTCACTTTGTCACGTATTGAAATGAAAAGTAAAACAATTCTCAATAAGGAATGTCGTCACGCAAAACGCGATACGATATAACACCAGGACCCCAATTTTTACAATTCAGGCCGCATGAGCACATTCAAACCATTAAAAGCACTCACATCGCGTCGTCAGGTTCTCAAAGCGGGGCTGGCGGCCTTAACGTTAACGGGCATCGCAAAGCAGGCTCAGGCAAAAGACGAGAGCACGCTTAAAACCAGTAACGGACACAGCAAGCCGAAAACCAAAAAAGCCGGCGCAAAGCGTCTGGTCATGCTCGATCCAGGCCACGGCGGGATCGACACCGGCGCCATTGGCCGAAACGGTTCGAAAGAAAAACACGTCGTGCTGGCAATTGCAAAAAATGTGCGCGCAATTTTACGCAGCAACGGTATTGACGCCCGCCTGACGCGCACGGGCGACACGTTTATCCCACTGTACGATCGCGTGGAGATTGCCCACAAGCACGGCGCAGACCTGTTTATGTCCATTCACGCGGATGGCTTCACAAACCCTTCCGCCGCAGGCGCCTCGGTGTTCGCTCTCTCCAACCGTGGCGCCAGTAGCGCCATGGCGAAATACCTCTCCGATCGTGAAAACCGGGCGGATGAAGTGGCCGGGAAAAAAGCTACCGACAAAGACCATCTGTTACAGCAGGTTCTGTTTGATCTCGTGCAGACCGATACCATCAAAAACAGCCTGACGCTCGGCTCGCATATCCTTAAACGGATTAAGCCCGTGCACCGTCTGCACAGCAAAAGCACCGAGCAGGCCGCGTTTGTGGTGCTGAAGTCCCCGTCCATACCGTCCGTGCTGGTGGAAACCTCGTTCATTACCAACCCGGAAGAAGAGCGTTTACTCGGCACCACGGCGTTTCGTCAGAAGATCGCGAACGCCATCGCCTCCGGGGTCATCAGTTATTTCAACTGGTTCGATAATCAAAAAGCGCACTCCAGGAAACGTTGATGAAACCGAATGCACAGCTGGTCAAAACTTTCCTGATGCAGCTACAGGACGCGATTTGCCAGAAACTTTCCGCCGCAGACGGCGGTGAATTCCAGGAAGACGCCTGGCAGCGCGAAGCGGGCGGCGGCGGGCGCAGCCGCGTGCTGCGTAACGGCGGTATTTTTGAACAGGCCGGGGTCAACTTCTCCCACGTCCACGGTGATGCAATGCCAGCGTCCGCCACGGCGCATCGGCCTGAACTGGCGGGCCGCAGCTTCGAGGCGATGGGCGTCTCGCTGGTGGTGCATCCGCATAACCCGTTTGTGCCAACCAGCCACGCCAACGTGCGCTTTTTCATCGCGGAAAAACCGGGGGCCGATCCGGTCTGGTGGTTTGGCGGCGGTTTCGACTTAACGCCTTACTATGGCTTCGAAGAGGATGCCGTGCACTGGCACACCACCGCGCGCGACCTCTGCCTGCCGTTTGGCGAAGACGTTTACCCGAAATACAAAAAGTGGTGCGATGACTATTTCTATCTGAAGCACCGCGACGAGCAGCGCGGCATCGGCGGGCTGTTCTTTGACGATCTCAACACGCCGGATTTTGATACCGCATTCAGCTTTATGCGCGCGGTGGGTGAAGGCTTTACCGATGCCTATCTGCCGATTGTCGAACGCCGCAAAAACACCGACTACGGCGTGCGCGAGCGTGAGTTCCAGCTTTACCGCCGCGGGCGCTACGTGGAGTTTAACCTGGTATGGGATCGCGGGACGCTGTTTGGCCTGCAAACCGGTGGGCGCACGGAGTCCATTCTGATGTCGATGCCGCCGCTGGTGCGCTGGGAATACAGCTACGCGCCAAAAGAAGGCAGCCCGGAGGCTGCCTTGAGTGAGTTTATTCGGGTTCGGGACTGGGTGTAACCCTTACCCCTCACCCCGGCCCTCTCCCCAAAGGGGCGAGGGTGAAAAGACGGCTCGGAGCTGTCCCCTCTCCCCTCAGGGGAGAGGGTTAGGGTGAGGGGTGGGGTTAATTACAGCGGCTGCGTCTGTGCCTCAACCACCGCCAGCGCCACCATGTTGACGATACGACGCACGGAGGCAATCGGCGTTAACACATGCACCGGTTTTGACACCCCCATCAGCACTGGCCCTACGGTCACCCCTTCAGAACTCGACACGCGCAGCAGGTTATAGCTGATACGCGCCGCTTCCACGTTCGGCATAATCAGCACGTTCGCCGAGCCTTTCAGCGGGCTGTCCGGCATACGTTCATTACGAATGCTCTCCACCAGCGCGGCGTCGCCGTGCATCTCGCCGTCGATCATCAGCTCCGGCGCACGCTCGCGCACCAGGTCCAGCGTCTGGCGCATTTTGCACGCCGCCGCGGATTTGGATGACCCGAAGTTAGAGTGCGACAGCAGCGCCACTTTCGGCTCGATACCAAAGCGGCGCACGGTTTCCGCCGCCATCACGGTGATTTCCGCCAGTTCCTCCGGGGAAGGATCGTCGTTGACGTAGGTATCGGCGATAAAGGTGTTACCGCTTGGCAGCAGCAGCGCGTTCATTGCGCCGGCAGTATGGACGCCCTCGCGATAGCCGAAGATCTCCTGCACCACGCTGAAATGCTCATGGTACTCGCCGATGGTGCCGCAGATCAGCGCATCCGCCTCACCGCGATGAACCATGATCGCGCCGATCACCGTGGTATTGCTGATCACCGCCCGCTGCGCCTGCTCCTGGGTGATCCCGCGACGCTTCATGATCGAATAGTATTCGTTCCAGTACTCTTTGAAGCGCGGATCGGATTCGTTATTGACGATCTCAAAGTCGACGCCCGGCTTAATTTGCAGGCCCAGCTTCTGAATACGCATCTCGATCACGCTCGGACGACCAATCAGGATCGGTTTCGCCAGCCCTAAGGTGATCAGCTCCTGCGTGGCATGCAGCACCCGCGCCTCTTCCCCTTCCGCCAGCACCACGCGCTTCGCGTCAGCGCGCGCCTGGGAGAAGATCGGCTTCATAAACAGGTTGGTTTTGTAGACGAACTCGGTGAGTTTATCGACGTAGGCATCGAAATCTTCAATCGGCCGCGTCGCCACGCCAGAGTCCATCGCCGCTTTAGCCACCGCTGGCGCGATCTTCACGATCAGACGCGGGTCAAATGGTTTAGGGATGATGTAGTCGGGGCCGAAGCTCAGATCCTGATCGCCGTAGGCGGAGGCCACCACTTCGCTCTGCTCGGCGTGCGCCAGCTCTGCGATAGCATGAACGGCAGCCAGCTTCATCTCTTCGTTGATTGCCGTAGCGCCGACGTCCAGCGCACCGCGGAAGATGAACGGGAAGCAGAGCACGTTGTTCACCTGGTTCGGGTAGTCCGAACGTCCGGTACAGATGATCGCGTCTTCACGCACCGCCTTCGCCAGCGGCGGCAGAATTTCCGGCTCCGGGTTCGCCAGGGCCAGGATCATTGGCGCGCGCGCCATCTTCTGCACCATCTCCTGGGTCAGTACTTTCGGGCCTGAACAGCCGAGGAAAATGTCGGCACCTTCAATGACGTCTTCTAGCGTGCGCTTGCCGTCGTCTTCCACCGCATAGGCCGCCTTGGTTTCCGCCATGTTTGGCTCGCGGTCTTTGTAGATCACGCCCTTGGAGTCGCAGACCACAATATTGTGCTTCTGCATGCCCAGCGCCACCAGCAGGTTCATACAGGCGATGGCCGCGGCGCCTGCGCCGGAGACCACCATGCGCACGTCGGAGAGATTTTTCTCTACCACGCGCAGGCCGTTCAGAATGGCGGCGGTACTGATAATCGCCGTGCCGTGCTGGTCGTCATGGAACACGGGAATGTTCATACGCTCGCGCAGCTTCTGCTCGATATAGAAACATTCCGGCGCTTTGATGTCTTCCAGGTTGATGCCGCCGAAGGTCGGCTCCAGCGCCGCCACCACGTTGATGAATTTATCCGGGTCCAGTTCGTCCACTTCGATATCGAAGACGTCGATACCGGCAAATTTCTTAAACAGAACGCCCTTCCCTTCCATCACCGGCTTACCGGCCAGCGCACCGATGTTCCCTAACCCCAGCACCGCCGTACCGTTAGAGATAACGGCCACCAGGTTGCCGCGCGCGGTGTATTTGTACGCTGCCAGCGGATCTTTTTCGATTTCCAGGCACGGAGCAGCCACGCCCGGCGAGTAGGCCAGCGCCAGATCGCGCTGGGTCGCCAGCGGTTTGGTCGGGGATACCTGGATTTTACCCGGAACAGGATACTCGTGAAAATCGAGAGCGCTTTGTTTTAACTGATCATCCATCTTGTTATTCCTTTCACGTTTCGGTCAAAAAGGGTGATGTCGACGTTCCTATGCACACCCTGGTGTGCCGCATAGTATCGCCGCAGGCAGGCTCCTAAACTTTGAAGGCTGCCAAACTCTCACCATTGCAGAATAAAAATTGTTATCAATTTATAACAGCCATGTTACCCGTCTCAGAAAGCAATGCCTCCCCCGTCTGCTATGCTTTTTTGTTAAGTCCATCATGATTTTCTCAGAAGTGTGAACTAACGCACTCGACTAACTCTTTTATTTCCAAGGAGTAATTATGAACCAGCTAGACGGCATCAAACAATTTACCACCGTGGTTGCAGACAGCGGCGACATCGAGTCGATTCGTCACTACCAGCCGGAAGACGCGACCACCAACCCCTCGCTGCTGCTCAAGGCGGCCGGTCTTGCGCACTTTAGTCATCTGATTGATGACGCCCTTGCCTATGGCAAACAGCGCGGGCAAACGCAGGAGCAGCAGGTCGCCGAGGCCAGCGACAAGCTGGCGGTCAATATCGGTGCGGAAATTCTTAAAAGCATACCGGGACGCGTCTCCACCGAAGTGGACGCCCGCCTCTCGTTTGACCAGGAGAAGAGCATTAACAAGGCCCGCCGCCTGGTGGAACTCTACCAGGAGCAGGGGATCGATAAGTCACGCATCCTGATCAAGCTTGCCTCTACCTGGGAAGGCATCCGCGCGGCGGAAGTGCTGGAGAAAGAGGGGATCCACTGCAACCTGACGCTACTGTTCTCCTTCGCCCAGGCGCGTGCCTGCGCCGAAGCGGGCGTGTTCCTGATTTCACCGTTTGTCGGGCGTATCTACGACTGGTATCAGGCGAAACAGCCAATGGATCCGTACGTGGTGGAAGAAGATCCTGGCGTAAAATCGGTGCGTAATATCTACGATTATTACAAGCAGCACCGCTACGAAACCATCGTGATGGGGGCCAGCTTCCGCCGCACCGAGCAGATCCTGGCGCTCGCGGGCTGCGACCGGCTGACCATCTCCCCTGACCTGCTGAAAAAGCTTCAGGAGAGTGAAGAGACGGTGATCCGCAAGCTTGTGCCGACCTCTACCGTTCTGCCAAAACCAAAACCCATGACCGAAGCGGAATTCCGCTGGGAGCACAATCAGGACCCAATGGCCGTGGAAAAACTGGCGGACGGCATCCGTCAGTTCGCCGTCGACCAGCGCAAACTCGAAGATCTTCTCGCTGCCAAACTTTAACCTTGCCACGGAGTGAACTATGTCCCGTAAAGAGCTCGCCAACGCCATTCGCGCCCTCAGCATGGATGCCGTACAAAAAGCCAATTCCGGCCACCCTGGCGCCCCCATGGGTATGGCTGATATTGCCGAAGTGCTGTGGAACGACTTCCTCAAGCACAACCCGACCGATCCGACCTGGTACGATCGCGACCGTTTTATTCTCTCCAACGGTCACGCCTCGATGCTGCTCTACAGCCTGCTGCACCTCTCCGGCTACGACCTGCCGCTTGAGGAGTTAAAAAACTTCCGCCAGCTGCACTCCAAAACGCCGGGCCACCCGGAGATCGGCTATACGCCGGGCGTTGAAACCACTACCGGCCCGCTGGGCCAGGGGCTGGCGAATGCCGTCGGCCTGGCGATTGCCGAGCGTACGCTGGCCGCGCAGTTCAACCAGCCCGACCACGAGATTGTCGATCACTACACCTATGTCTTTATGGGTGATGGCTGCCTGATGGAGGGGATCTCCCACGAGGTCTGCTCGCTGGCGGGCACCCTGGGCCTGGGCAAGCTGATTGGCTTCTACGATCACAACGGTATCTCCATTGACGGGGAAACCGAGGGCTGGTTTACCGACGACACGGCAAAACGCTTTGAAGCCTATCACTGGCACGTGGTGCACGAGATCGACGGTCACGATCCTGAGGCGGTGAAAAAAGCGATTCAGGAAGCGCAGAGCGTGAAGGACAAACCGTCCCTGATCATCTGCCGCACCACCATCGGCTTCGGCTCGCCGAACAAAGCGGGCAAAGAAGAGGCGCACGGCGCGGCGCTGGGTGAAGAGGAAGTGGCGCTGACCCGCCAGAAACTGGGCTGGAAACACCCGGCCTTTGAGATCCCAAAAGAGATCTACAAGGCCTGGGATGCTCGCGAAACAGGTGAAAAAGCGCAGCAGGCCTGGCACGAGAAGTTTGCCGCTTACAAAAAAGCGTATCCGGATCTGGCGGCTGAGTTTACCCGCCGCATGAGCGGCGGCCTGCCGGAAGACTGGGAAGAGAAAACCCAGGCGCTGATTGAAAACCTGCAATCCAACCCGGCGAAAATTGCCACCCGTAAGGCATCACAAAACACCCTGAACGCAATTGGCCCAATCCTGCCCGAACTGCTGGGCGGATCGGCGGATCTGGCGCCAAGTAACCTTACCATCTGGTCCGGCTCTAAATCCCTGAAGGAGGACATTGCCGGGAACTACATCCACTACGGCGTGCGCGAGTTCGGGATGACCGCCATTGCCAACGGCATCGCCCACCATGGCGGCTTCGTGCCGTACACCGCTACCTTCCTGATGTTTGTCGAATATGCCCGTAACGCGGCGCGTATGGCGGCTCTGATGAAGGCGCGGCAAATCATGGTGTACACCCACGACTCCATCGGACTGGGTGAAGATGGGCCGACGCACCAGGCGGTAGAGCAGCTGGCGAGCCTGCGCCTGACGCCAAACTTCAGTACCTGGCGTCCGTGCGATCAGGTTGAAGCGGCAGTGGGCTGGAAGCTGGCCGTAGAGCGTCATAACGGACCCACGGCGCTGATCCTGTCGCGCCAGAACCTGGCGCAGATCGAGCGCACGCCGGAGCAGGTGAAAAATATCGCCCGCGGCGGGTACATCCTGAAAGACAGCGGCGGCAAGCCAGACGTGATCCTGATTGCCACCGGTTCAGAGGTGGAAATCACGGTAAAAGCGGCGGAGAAACTAACCGCCGAGGGTCACGCGGTGCGCGTGGTTTCCCTGCCTTCAACGGATATCTTTGATGCCCAGGATGAGGCGTACCGCGAATCGGTGCTGCCTTCAAACGTCGCGGCGCGCGTGGCGGTTGAAGCTGGCATTGCCGACTACTGGTACAAATATGTGGGTCTGAAAGGGGCGATTGTCGGCATGAAGGGTTACGGTGAATCCGCCCCGGCCGATAAGCTGTTCCCGTACTTCGGCTTTACCGTTGAGAACGTAGTGGAGAAGGCGCTGAGCGTGCTGTAGTGCGATCTGCGTTGCCGGGTGGCGGCTGCGCCTGACCCGGCCTACAAATCGGCAAAACCCTACCTTGTGATCCACAGCGTGGGCCAGGCATCTGGCCCATTCCAGTTATCACAGCTTGGCTCTTCCGCGTAGCGTACCAGACGGAAGCGCTGGCCGTTAAAACGCCAGCGGGTCTGGATCCCACAGTCGCCAATCCCGCGTCCCAGCGCCAGCGTGGTCAGCTCGCGCGTTTTTTCATCGAAGCTGGCATTCATCAGCTCCATGTCGCTACTCTGGCTGGAAGGGGTAAACGGCAGACGCAATCTCACGCTCCTGGCCGCAAACGGTTTTTTACGCGACACCAGCCACGCCAGGTCGACGGTGTTGTACGCCCCCGCCTCACAGCTGATGATCATCAGCGCTTTGTCATCGGTCAGCGCGGTCACGCGCACCTCACGCCGGTTCGGATCGAGAGAGCACTGGCTGTGGTTCATGCGCCAGTTACCGTAATCCAGCAGATCGTTCAATTCGTTATGCGTCAGCGGCGTTGGCGTGGGGTTCACCACCGCCACCTTTTTTAATGCCGGCGCAGGCGGCACGCTCAGCGGTGGACTATCCCCTTTTTTAATCCATGCCGTTTCACTTCCGACGCGCTTTTGCTGGGCATCGATAAACAGCAGCGCCGCTTTCAGCCCGGCCAGAGAGATTGTCTGCTTCCCCCCGCGCAGAGTCAGCGCCTGACCTTCCTGAATGGTTTTCAGAAACGTGGTGATGGTGCCCGTATCGTCTGTTTTAAGATGCCAGGGGGTTATCTGCCAGTGTTGCGACGTGAGTTTAAGCGGCACATTGTCGAGCAGCAGGCGCGGGGCGATGTCAGGCTCTTTCACCGGAGGCGCCGAAAGCCCACCGAGATCAATGCGCAGGCTGGCGTCCGTTTTTGCCCCCGCACTGCGGCTCAGCGACATGACCAGACCGCGATGCTCGCCAGTGTTGCGCGCTACGCAGAAGTTCTGGTTATTGCAGGTCACCTGCCAGTCTGAAAAAGACTGCTGCGCAGGCGCAGCCCACACCCGAGGCGCGGGAAGCACGCAAATGAAGAAGATAAGAAAAACGCAGTAGCGCATGAACGGCACAGCCCCGGAAACGAATAGGTCAATCTGGGGCGTATCTTCGTGCCCTGGGCGGGCTGGCTCAATCGGATTTATCGGATAGATTTATCTGAAATACAACTTATCGCGCTTCCGCCGCGGCATTCATCAGCCCGCTGGTTTGCAGATATTGCAACAGGATCACCGCTTTACCGTCGCGGATCTCGCCGCGTTTCACCATGTCGACAGCCTTAGCGAAAGGCATTTCCAGCACTTCAATGTCTTCGTCGTCCACGCCACCGCCCCGGTGCGTGCGCTGGGCATCGGTATATTCCGCAATGAAGAAGTGGATCAGCTCGGTGACCCCGCCAGGGGACATAAACAGCTCAAAGACTTTCTGCACCGTCCCCACCTCAAAACCCGTCTCTTCAATGGCTTCTTTGCGGATACACACTTCCGGCTCAT
Source organism: Colias nastes (assembly GCA_907164665.1). Taxonomy (NCBI): domain Eukaryota; kingdom Metazoa; phylum Arthropoda; class Insecta; order Lepidoptera; family Pieridae; genus Colias; species Colias nastes. Next base: position 107,692 of record CAJQZM010040700.1, on the reverse strand, counting down.
CGTCGTCCAGCAGACCTGCACAGGTTTCAATCAGACGTCCGTCCGCGTTGCCATTGACCCATGTCGCGATGCGAAACTGGCGGATCAGCACTACGCTTTGCTTTTCACGGTTATACAGCAGAATGGTTGCACCATTGCCCCGGTCGTAGACTTCGCGTTTATGGCGAATGACGTCCCCGTTCTTACGGGTGAGATCGTAAGTGATGTTACGCAGGACAAAGTAATTTTCAGAAAGGATTTTGTCTTTAATAACGCTAATGTTCGGGGACATACGGGCTCCACGGCAAAATGAGTCTGTTTATACTACGCTGTGAAGCCCGCTTTGTCGCCCGTCTGCGTTAATGCATGTTGCGCGGCGGCACGCCAAGCCAGTCCATGATCCCCTGCGCGGCATGGCGCCCTTCCGCCATCGCGGTGACCACCAGATCTGCACCGCGTACCGCATCACCGCCAGCAAAAATCTGCGGATTCGAGGTCTGGTAGCGATATCGGCTCTCCACGGAGGCCCTGATGCGCCCCCAGTCGTCGGTATCGACGCCCTGCGCCTGAAGCCACGGCATGGCGTGCGGATTAAACCCAAACGCCATGATCACCGCATCCGCTGGCATGACAAACTCACTGCCCGCCACCGGGACAGGACGACGCCGCCCCTGCGCATCCGGCTCGCCCAGACGGGTGCGCAGCATCCGGATACCGTTGACCTTCCCGTCGGTATCCAGCGTGAGCTCAACCGGCTGGACATTAAATTCAAAGGCCGCGCCCTCTTCTTTCGCGTTTTTAACCTCTTTCTTTGAGCCCGGCATGTTGGCCTCGTCCCGCCGATAGGCGCAGGTGACTTTCGCCGCGCCATGTCGCAGCGCGGTGCGCACGCAGTCCATCGCCGTATCGCCCCCGCCCAGCACCACCACGTTTAACCCCTGCGTGTCGATAAACGGCTCGTCTGCGGCAGGGTCAAGGCCCATCACGTTCCGCGTGTTCGCCACTAAAAACGGCAGCGCGTCGTACACGCCCGGCGCGTCTTCGTGAGGGATACCCGCTTTCATGGAACGATAGGTCCCTACGCCGATGAACAGGGCATCGTAGTCGTTTTGCAGTTGGGCCATCGATACGTCTTTTCCCACCTCGCAGTTCAGCTCGAAGCGGATGCCCATCGCGCTGAATATCTCTCTGCGCCGCGCTAACAGGGATTTATCCAGCTTGAAGGCCGGAATACCAAAGGTCAGCAATCCGCCGATTTCCGGATAGCGATCGTAGACCGTCACACCGACGCCGCTGCGCACCAGTACGTCGGCGCAGGCCAGCCCTGCCGGACCGGCACCGATGATGGCGACGCGCTTACCGACCGGTTTAACGTGGCTGACGTCCGGCGTCCAGCCCATCGCCAGCGCCCGATCCGAGATATACCGTTCGATATTCCCGATGGTTACCGCCCCTGACGCATCCCGCAGGGTGCAGGCGCCTTCACATAATCGATCCTGTGGACAGACGCGGCCGGTAATTTCCGGTAAACAGTTAGTCTGGTGAGAAAGCTCAGCCGCACCGACGATATCCCCCACCCCGATCCGCTCAATCCACTGCGGAATATGGTTATGCAGCGGGCAGGTCCACTCGCAAATGCTGTGCTCGCCACATTTCAGGCACCGGGATGCTTCGCGCTGCGCCTGTTCCGGGCGAAACGGCAGGTAGATCTCGTTAAAATGACCTGCGCGCGCGTCGGGGCTGAGCTTATCCGGCTCACCGCGCGCCGGGGTGTTTTGCATCTGTTGCCGTTTGGTTTGCGGAGGGACTGACTGAACCGCCTCGCTGTGCCACGGCAGCGCGTCCAGCCTTGCGCTGCGCTGTCGGCGCTGTTTAACCAGCTTATCCAGCACGGCTGGGGTGGCGAGCGTAAGCACCTCTGCCGGGCAGTTTTCAACGCAGGCCGGGCCTTGCGGCCTTTCCAGGCAGAGGTCGCATTTGTGCGCCGAGGCCTTTACGCTGTCGTTTTCCAGCGGGGCGATCAGCATGTCCATCGTGCCAAACGGACAGGCCACCACGCAGGCTTTACAGCCAATGCATTTTTGTTGATTGACCTGTACGCTGTCGCTGTGTTGCGTGATGGCTCCGTTCGGGCAGCTTTGCGCGCAGGGCGCATTTTCACAGTGGTGGCAGGTCACGGGGCTTTTTCGCAAGCCTGAGGTAAGGACCGTAATGCGGGGATGAAAATGGCGCTCGCTCAGCGCGTGCTGCTCCCCGTTGTGCGCCATCACACAGGCAACTTCGCAGGCGCGACAACCGATACACTGTTGAGCGTTGGCCATAATAAAACGATTCATAACAGCACCTGTTTTTGGTTCAATAACCTTATTCTTTCTATTGTTATCGTATTTACCCACAGTGGCATGGCGACGCAATGTTCAAATGCCCTGGAAGGCGAACTATTTCCAGTGAACCTGTGGCAGATCAATTTAATTCAGGAAGCCGATGAGTGACCGTTAAACGCCCCGTATCGGGAAGCCTGGCTCGGGCTTTCTTTTCGATGATTGTCTTGTCCGTTCTGATCAGCGCCATTGCGCTGGTTACACTCGCCAGCAGCCAGCGCGACGCCGAGGCGATTAACATCGCCGGATCGCTGCGCATGCAGAGCTACCGCCTGGGCTACGAAATGCAGCGCGCCAGCCCGTCGCTGGCAGAGCACCGCGCGGTCTGGCAGAAAACGCTGAGCGCGCCTGCGTTGCAGAAGCTAAACCGCTGGTACGTGCCAGAGGACGTCAAACAGCGTTACCAGCAGTTGCAGCTTGGCTGGCAGGAGATGGACACGCGTATCGCCAGCGGCGATACCGGGTGGTATCAGAGCCACATAGAGGATTTCGTGGGCCGGATAGATGCCTTTGTGCTGGCGCTACAGCACTACACCGAACATAAGATACAGCTGGTGATTTTCATGTCGCTGACGGGCGGCCTGGGCATCCTGCTGCTGGCGGTGATGACCCTGCGGCGCATCCGCCGTCAGGTTGTGCTGCCGCTGAATAATCTGGTGGCAGCGAGCGAGCGTATCGAACAGGGGCAGTTCGATACCCCCGCGCCGGATATTATGCTTCCCAACGAGCTGGGCCAGCTTTCCCGCGCCTTCAACCATATGTCGGCGGAATTACACACCCTGTACCGTTCCCTGGAGCACTCCGTTGCTGAAAAAACCCGCCACCTGAATGAAGCGCATCAGCAGCTCGAAATGCTGTTCAAATGCTCACAGGCGTTGAATACCGGGCAGATAGACAGCCACTGCTTCCGGCATATTTTGCAGATTGTGCATGACTATACGCAGATGAATTACCTGCAATTGCGCACCAGTGACGACTGGCAGCTTTACGAAGGACAGGAGTCCCCGGGCGAGAAAATGCACAATTTACCGGTATTAATGCAGGACACCCTGTACGGCGAACTGCGCTGGCAAAGCGCGACCGGGGATGTTCCGCTGCCGCTCATGGAAAGCGTGGCGACGATGCTGGGCCGGGGGCTCTATTTCAATCAGGCGCAGAAACATTATCAGCAGTTGCTGCTGATGGAAGAGCGCGCCACCATCGCGCGCGAGTTGCATGATTCGCTGGCGCAGGTGCTCTCCTATTTGCGTATTCAGCTTACGCTGCTGAAGCATGCCGTGCCGGGCGACAATGCCCCGGCGCAGGCCATGATTACGGACTTCTCCCGCGAGCTGAATAACGCCTGGCATCAGCTACGCGAGCTGCTCACCACCTTCCGCCTGACGCTCAATCACGCCAATCTTCCTGCCGCGCTACAGGAGTCTCTTGACGGGTTGCAAAGCCAGACCAGCGCGAAGCTGGTGCTCGACTGCCGTCTCTCATCGCTGGCGCTGGACGCGCAAAAACAGGTGCACCTCTTACAGATTGTGCGTGAGGCAGTGCTGAATGCGATTAAACATGCCGACGCGAGCGAGATTGTGGTCAGCTGCGTCACCACCGCGGACGGCACTCACACAGTCACGATCCGCGACAACGGTATTGGTATCGGCGACGCCAGTGAACCGCCGGGGCATTACGGGCTGAATATCATGCGCGAACGCGCGGGACGGCTCGGCGGGACATTACACTTTTCTCAGCCGCCACAGGGTGGGACACAGGTCAGCGTAACGTTCCGGACGCCTGCGGCGCAGGCTGAAAAATAGTGGGAAAGAAGGCGCGCTGAAAAAAGCGCATGATAATTTACATTATCTCCTTTATTTCTCCACGTTTGACCTGGGCCTTACCGCTAAAGTTAGGCGGGCAATAAACAATAATGACGTGCAGCAAAACGAGGTCACACTTTAATGGCGAATTTTTTCATCGATCGCCCCATTTTTGCCTGGGTGCTTGCAATCCTGTTGTGTCTGACGGGTGTCCTGGCGATTACTTCCCTTCCTGTTGAGCAATACCCCGACCTCGCGCCCCCCAACGTGCGTATCACGGCGAACTATCCTGGCGCCTCGGCACAGACGCTGGAAAATACCGTCACGCAGGTTATCGAGCAGAACATGACGGGTCTTGATAACCTGATGTACATGTCCTCGCAGAGCAGTGCCACGGGCCAGGCGACGGTAACCCTGAGCTTTACGGCGGGCACGGATCCGGATGAAGCGGTGCAGCAGGTGCAAAACCAGCTGCAATCGGCCCTGCGTAAACTGCCTCAGGCGGTGCAGAACCAGGGGGTGACCGTGCGTAAAACCGGTGACACCAATATTTTGACCATCGCGTTTGTTTCAACCGATGGCTCGATGGATAAGCAGGACATCGCGGACTACGTCGCCAGTAATATTCAGGACCCGCTCAGCCGTATCAACGGCGTGGGTGATATCGACGCCTACGGCTCGCAGTACTCCATGCGTATCTGGCTGGATCCCAACAAGCTTAACAGCGTGCAGATGACCGCTAAAGATGTCACCGACGCTATCGAATCGCAGAACGCCCAGATTGCCGTGGGGCAGCTCGGCGGTACGCCGTCCGTGGATAACCAGGCGCTTAACGCCACCATCAACTCCCAGTCGCTGCTCCAGACGCCTGAACAGTTCCGCGATATTACTCTGCGCGTGAATCAGGACGGTTCGGAAGTGCGTCTGGGGGATGTCGCCACCGTGGAAATGGGGGCGGAAAAATATGACTACCTGAGTCGCTTTAACGGCAATGCCGCGTCCGGACTGGGGGTAAAACTGGCCTCCGGCGCCAACGAAATGGCGACCGCGCAGCGGGTGTTAGAGCGTCTGGATGAACTGTCGCATTACTTCCCGCACGGACTGGAGTACAAAGTCGCCTACGAAACCACCTCATTCGTAAAAGCCTCCATCGAAGATGTGGTGAAAACCCTGCTCGAAGCTATCGCGCTGGTGTTCCTCGTGATGTACCTGTTCCTGCAAAACTTCCGCGCCACGCTGATCCCCACCATTGCGGTGCCGGTGGTGCTGCTGGGAACCTTTGCGGTGCTGTATGCCTTCGGTTACAGCATCAACACCCTGACCATGTTCGCCATGGTGCTGGCCATCGGCCTGCTGGTGGATGATGCCATCGTGGTGGTGGAAAACGTCGAGCGCATTATGAGCGAGGAAGGGCTTTCGCCCCGCGAGGCCACGCGCAAATCGATGGGACAAATTCAGGGCGCGCTGGTCGGTATCGCCATGGTGCTGTCGGCGGTATTTATCCCGATGGCATTTTTTGGCGGCACCACGGGCGCGATTTATCGCCAGTTCTCGATCACCATCGTCTCTGCAATGGTGCTCTCCGTACTCGTGGCAATGATCCTTACCCCTGCCCTGTGCGCGACGCTGCTCAAACCGCTGCATAAGGGCGAACACCACGGTCAAAAAGGCTTCTTCGGCTGGTTTAACCGCATGTTTAACCGCAATGCGGCGCGCTATGAAGCGGGCGTGGGTAAAGTACTGCACCGCAGCGTGCGCTGGATGGTGGTTTATGTCCTGCTGCTCGGCGGCATGGTCTTCCTGTTCCTGCGGCTGCCAACCTCGTTCCTGCCGCTGGAAGATCGCGGCATGTTTATTACTTCCGTACAGTTACCGAGCGGCTCGACCCAGCAGCAGACCCTGAAAGTGGTGCAGAAGGTTGAGAACTACTTCCATACTCAGGAGAAAGATAACGTGGTCTCGGTCTTCTCCACCGTCGGCTCTGGCCCCGGCGGTAACGGGCAGAACGTGGCGCGTATGTTTGTGCGCCTGAAAGACTGGGACCAGCGCGACAGCGATACCGGCTCCTCCTTTGCCATCATTGAGCGTGCAACCAAAGCGTTCAACAAAATCAAGGAAGCGCGCGTTTTCGCCAGCAGCCCGCCCGCCATCAGCGGCCTGGGCAGCTCAGCCGGGTTTGATATGGAGCTTCAGGATCACGCGGGTGCCGGGCATGACGCGTTGATGGCTGCTCGCGATAAACTGCTCGAGCTGGCCGGGAAAGATCCGCAGCTTACCCGCGTTCGTCATAACGGTCTGGATGACAGCCCTCAGCTACAGGTAGATATTGACCAGCGTAAAGCGCAGGCGCTGGGCGTCTCCATCGACGACATTAACGACACCCTGCAAACGGCATGGGGCTCAAGCTACGTAAATGACTTTATGGATCGCGGCCGCGTGAAGAAGGTCTACGTTCAGTCTGCCGCCAAATACCGCATGCTGCCGGACGATATCAACCGCTGGTATGTGCGCAATAACACCGGCGGCATGGTGCCGTTCTCGGCGTTTGCGACGTCACGCTGGGAGACCGGTTCGCCGCGTCTGGAGCGTTACAACGGCTATTCGGCGCTGGAGATTGTCGGTGAAGCCGCGCCGGGCGTCAGTACCGGTACCGCAATGGACATTATGGAAAAACTGGTTCAGCAGTTACCGACCGGCTTTGGCCTGGAGTGGACGGCGATGTCCTACCAGGAACGGCTTTCCGGCGCTCAGGCGCCTGCCCTGTATGCTCTTTCGCTGCTGGTGGTATTCCTTTGCCTGGCGGCGCTGTATGAAAGCTGGTCAGTGCCGTTCTCGGTGATGCTGGTGGTGCCTCTCGGGGTCATCGGCGCGCTGCTGGCAACCTGGATGCGCGGCCTGGAAAATGATGTCTATTTCCAGGTCGGACTCCTCACCGTGATCGGATTGTCGGCAAAAAACGCCATTCTGATCGTCGAATTTGCCAATGAGATGAATGCCAAAGGTCACGAACTGATGGCCGCCACGCTGCACGCCTGTCGTCAGCGCCTGCGTCCGATCCTGATGACCTCTCTGGCTTTTGTGTTTGGCGTCCTGCCGATGGCCACCAGCTCCGGCGCAGGCTCCAGCAGCCAGCACGCAGTGGGTACGGGCGTTATGGGGGGAATGATATCCGCGACGATACTGGCTATCTATTTCGTACCGCTGTTCTTTGTGCTGATACGTCGTCGTTTCCCGCTTAAGGATAAGCCGGAATAACCCGTTGAAATAAAAAAGGCGGCTTTACAGGCCGCCTTTTTATTGTGTGATTCTTTCACACTATGGTTATTTTAGTTAATTAAGTGCTCTTGCATTTCTTACCGGAAATTCATTTACGAAGCATGCCTTCGATAAAATCTTTCCAGTTCCCCAGTTCACGTTCAATCATAACAACCTCTCTTATTATTATGCGCATTCTACGAAAACGTATCATCATTGTGAAGCCACTTTAACCGATTGCTGTGATTGAGCCCCGCTGTACTGGTAGGTTTAGGATCACTATGAGCGTTGCCGGGTAAATTTTATGTGACCTACAGCAATATTTTGAAATAGTCGGAAAAATGACAGCATTTTTAATTTCCCCCTGAGTTTATTGGCAATTTAAACAGGGTGGACAACTATGCTTAAAAGATGAAAGACTATTCAGCTTACAGCTGTTCGTTGAATTATGGAGAATTGTAAATCCCGAAAAATTCCGAATGTGTTATATTCCACTTCAGGATATATCTTCGAAAATATTGAACATTTAATCCACAAAAGAACAAAAGGATTCACTATGGTTGTGATGTACGGCATTAAAAATTGCGACACGATTAAAAAAGCCCGCCGCTGGCTGGAAGCACACAACATCGACTATCGCTTCCACGATTACCGTGCCGACGGGCTTGACCCCGCGTTTCTCCATTCCGCCATCAACGAACTGGGATGGGAAGCGCTGCTGAATACCCGCGGGACCACCTGGCGAAAACTGGATGAATCTCTACGGGCCACGATCAACGACGCCGACAGCGCAGCCAAACTGATGCTTGAAATGCCGGCAATCATCAAACGCCCATTGCTCTGCAAGCCAGGTCAGCCTATGCTGCTGGGTTTCAGTGAAACCCTTTATTCAGATTTATTCGTTGAGGTGTAGTCTATGTCATGCCCGGTCATTGAGCTGACTCAGCAGCTTATTCGCCGTCCTTCCCTTAGCCCGGACGACGCAGGTTGTCAGGCATTAATGATTGAGCGCCTGCGTGCCATCGGTTTTACCGTGGAGCACATGGATTTTGGCGATACGCAGAACTTCTGGGCATGGCGCGGTCAGGGGGAGACGCTGGCGTTTGCCGGACATACTGACGTAGTTCCCGCGGGCGACGCAGACCGCTGGATCAACCCGCCTTTTGAGCCGACCATTCGAGACGGCATGCTTTTCGGACGCGGCGCTGCGGACATGAAAGGTTCCCTGGCTGCGATGGTCGTGGCGGCAGAGCGTTTCGTCGCCCAGCATCCGAACCATAAAAACCGTCTTGCGTTTTTGATTACCTCCGATGAAGAAGCCAGCGCCCACAACGGCACCGTGAAGGTCGTTGAGGCGCTGATGGCGCGCAATGAACGTCTGGACTACTGTCTGGTGGGCGAACCGTCCAGCACCGAAGTGGTGGGCGATGTTGTGAAAAATGGCCGCCGTGGATCCCTGACCTGCAATTTGACTATTCATGGCGTGCAGGGCCACGTTGCCTATCCGCACCTGGCGGATAACCCGGTACACCGCGCCGCGCCGATGCTGAACGAACTTGTGAGCATTGAATGGGATAAAGGCAATGAATTTTTCCCGCCAACCAGCATGCAGATAGCCAACATCAAGGCTGGCACCGGCAGCAACAACGTCATTCCCGGCGATCTCTTCGTCCAGTTTAACTTCCGCTTCAGCACCGAACTGACTGACGAGATGATCAAAGCGCGAGTGATTGCGCTGCTCGAGAAATATCAGCTGCGCTATACCCTCGACTGGTGGCTGTCTGGCCAGCCGTTCCTGACGCAGCGCGGTAAACTGGTGGATGCGGTAGTGAACGCCATTGCGCACTATAATGAAATTAAGCCACAACTGCTGACAACGGGCGGCACGTCTGACGGACGCTTTATCGCCCGCATGGGCGCACAGGTTGTCGAACTGGGTCCGGTTAACGCGACGATTCACAAAATCAATGAATGCGTGAACGCTGCCGATTTACAACTGCTGGCCCGCATGTATCAACGTATTATGGAGCAACTCGTCGCCTGACGGGTGCTTAAAGAGGATTAGCGAATGGACTGGCTTTCAAAGTACTGGTGGATTCTGGTGTTGGTATTTCTGGTAGGCGTGCTGCTTAACGTGATTAAAGATCTCAAGCGCGTTGACCACAAAAAGTTCCTTGCCAACAAACCGGATCTTCCGCCGCACCGTGATTTTAACGACAAGTGGGACGATGAAGACGACTGGCCGAAGAAGGACCAGAAGAAGTAATTGTACACACCCCTCACCCCCGGCCCCTCTCCCCAGAGGGACGAGGGGGGTTTTGTTCCCTCTCCCTTTGGAGAGAGGGTTAGGGTGAGGGGAAATGTTTAAATAAACTCGACGATATCATCGTCATTCGGCTTAGCGCCGCTGAGCGCTTCATCAAAGTAGTGCTTCGGTACGGTATAACGCAGATGATCGAGCGCGAACTGCATGCTGCGATCGTCAATGGCATGCCCCAGATCGTCTACGATATCCAGCGTCACATCTCCGCCCTCGCGCATCAGCGTCTCCTGGGCGGCTACTGCATGCGAAAGCTCAATTACCCGGTCTTCCCCCCCATGAATGAGATGGATCGTGGTCTGCGTGGTCGCGCTTTGCGGTAACGTCGCAAAACGCCCGTTAAAGGCAATCACGCGGGACACCAGTCCGGGCTGCGCTTTTACGCTTTCCAGCGACATGATTGAACCCTGAGAGAAGCCAATCAGCGCCGTTGCGTCGGCGCCTACGCCGCTCTGCTGCTGCCAGTAACGCACGGTATCGATAAAGGCTGGCATAACGGCATCAATACGCGCCTGACGATTCTCCTCCGTCACGCCCTCGACGGAAAACCACTGCCGGCCGTCCGGACCGCACGGCTCCACGCCGCCGATGCTGACGATCAGCGCGTGTGGGAAAACGGGTGCAAACCAGCTGCCAATCTGTCCCATATTGACGGCATTGTCGCCCACGCCATGAAACAGAAGCAGGAGCTGTTTAGCAGGCGTATCCGGGCTTTGCACAACAAAATGGTCATGTTTCATGGCGATCTCCTTAATTGATAAGCAGGATTTTACGCCTCTGCGGGGTAATGACCATGCCACTTTACTGAAGAAGTCATTGAAAAAATTGCCATTGCAAAATGTCGGCTTTCAGCTGCTGGCTACGGGAGTAATCAAGCCTTTCAAGCGCGTGTGCGGTTTCCTCGCGTAGCTTCGCCAGCAGCGCTTTGCGCCCGAAATCGTGCGTATTCCCTTCCATTTTCCCGCGCAGCGCCGGGAGTGGGATGTCCACGGCTAACACCAATCGCGTTAGCGCCGCAACCGAGGTTGAAAACGCCCGGTGAGCAAAGGCAAACCCCGCCAGCTCCAGCCAGTCATCACTATTAAGGGTAGCTTCCCATGCATCCGTCACCGGGATCTTTTCGCCATTCCAGGCCGACAGGACGCGCATATCACGACATAAACGCTGATGCGCCTGTTCGCAGAGCTGATGCCCCGCCTCGCTCAGCGGCAGCAACGCCATCGCCGTATAGCACCCGCTGCTGGCTTCCCGGTGGCTGCCCATTCGCACCAGCACAAACCCGCACTGCCGCCAGAAACGCCACAGCTCGTCGGTATAGCCAAAGCTGACCGAGAGATAATCTTCTCCGCTGGCACTGCGGATCAGCCGCTGGCCGATGCCTTCCCGCTGGCGATGGGGATGAACCGCAATGCGGCTGACGCGTCGGCCTTTCAGCGTCGCCGCGAGCGGCGAACCGCCGTGCGCCGCCAGCGACTGCGCCACCAGATTTCCACGCGGCCGACGAAACCCCGCCCATACTGCGCGGCTAAGTTCAGGGGGTAATCCCCCCTCCTCCACCAGCCAGAGCGCGCCCGCGATCTCCGCGCCCGCCTGAGCAACAGCAAAGTGCTGGCCGGGGGCGTCCATCATCCGGCGTAAATCGAGGGGGGAAGTTCGGTAGTGCGCGGCACAAAGCAGTTCATACACACCTGCCCCGCGCGCCGGATCGCTCTCCCATATCCCGGGCTCCAGCGACGTTAAACGTACCTCCCCTGCCGGTTTGCGATCGATAAGCGCATCGTCGAACAGCAGCGCGTTCGCCACTATCCGCTCAAGGGGGCATCCGGCAGCCCAGCGAACTGGCGTGGATAAGGTATAACGCCGCAGCCCGCTGAACCGGGCGCAGAACTTCAGCAGGAATCCCCTGCCCGTGCCTTCATAACCCTGCACCGTGGTGGTCAGCAACACGCGGGGAAAGCGCGACGCCAGCTTCTCCAGCAGCGGGCCGGGGATGGCGGCTGCCTCATCGACAATCAGCCAGTCAGCTTCTGTGGTGGAGGCCAGCAGCGCATCCGGGGCCATAAAGTGAAAATGTTCCCCGGCGAAACGCGCGATGACATCCGTCGCCCCTTTTGCCGGTGCCGTCACTACTGCACTCCCCTGAATGCCGCTCAGCAACATGCCCGCCAGGGCGGACTTTCCGCGTCCGCGCGGCGCCGTCACGGCGGCCACGCCCGCAGGCATGGTCAGAAGAGCGTCGAGTATTTCAGCCTGCTCGCGCTGCGGTTCACCGCTGGCGGGCTGCCAGGCGGGTAAATCTGGCGCAACGGGAAGGCACAGAGGACGATGTTGATGCCAGACGATGGCATCTGAATCGGCGGCAAGCATCCGGCAAAAGTGATGAACAAAGTGCGGGGTGGCGACCGGCTCTGCGCTGTCGCTCCAGCGCAGAGAATCCCTGTCGGGCCTGTCGGCCCAGACGGAGAACGGCGGCACCAGCAGCACCAGAAGGCTTCCGGCGCGCAGGGTCCCGCTGAGGGCGGCGAAGGCCGAGACGTCAAACCCGTCTCGCGCGTCAAAAACGGCGTGCAGGTATTCATGTCCCAGCAGGCCGCTGATGGCCTTAGAGGGGGTTTCCTCCAGCCACAGCCAGTCTCCTGGTAACGTATCGCGCAGATGGGTCACCTGGCTCAACGTCCACGCTTCATCGCCGCTGAGCACCACCAGCCGGCGGTGCCCGGTACGCTGAAGCTGGTTAACCAGCTGTTCAAACCCCAACATCACATAGCTTTGCCGAAGGTATTACACTGCGACGGGTTGCCGCTGTCGAAGCCACGCTTAAACCAGCTGTAGCGCTGCTCTGAGGTGCCATGGGTAAAGCTGTCCGGCACAACGCGCCCCTGGCTCTGCTGCTGCAAGCGATCGTCACCAATCGCCTGTGCGGCATTCAGGGCCTCTTCCAGATCGCCTGTTTCCAGCACGCCCTGCTGCTGCATGCTATGTCCCCAGACGCCAGCGAAGCAGTCGGCCTGAAGCTCCATGCGTACGGACAGACGATTCACCTCCGCCTGAGACGCATTCTGCTGCATCTGACGCACTTTAGGCTCAATGCCGAGGAGCTTCTGCACATGGTGGCCGACTTCATGCGCGATCACGTAGCCCTGGGCAAAATCGCCGTCGGCGCCCAGCTTGCTTTTCATGTCGTCATAGAAGGAGAGATCGATATAGACGGTGCTGTCCGCCGGGCAGTAGAACGGCCCCATAACGGACTGCCCGGTGCCGCAGCCGGTGCGGGTTGCGCCCCGGTACATCACCAGTTTTGGCGGCTGATAAGTCCGCCCCATTTTCTCGAACTGCTGACCCCAGGTATCTTCGGTCGTCGCGAGAATAACGGAAGTAAATTTCGCCGCTTCATCTTCATTTGGGCTGATGGAGCGCTGAGAATACTGCTGCTGTTGCCCGGTTTCACCGGTCATCAAACCGGTCAGGTCGACACCGTAGTAGCCCGCCACCAGCACGACGACCAGCAGAATAATGCCGCCCTTGCCGCTGGGTAACCGGAAACCTGGCCCGCCCATAGACGGACCACCGCCACCACTGCTGCGTCTGTCTTCTACGTTGTCACTTTCACGACGCCCTTGCCAGCGCATAAACACCTCGAACTATTCCATTTATAATAGCTATGATCGTAGGCGGTTAATGAAAGGATTACCATAGTAAACAAGGATAAGACGCCAAAGGATGCCCACATCCTTTGGCAAATGCGCAGTTTAGTCGAGCTTAACGCCTAAACGGTGAGCAACCGCTTCGTACGCTTCGACCACGCCACCCAGACTCTGGCGGAAACGGTCTTTGTCCATTTTATCCAGCGTCTCTTTGTCCCACAGGCGGCTGCCGTCCGGAGAGAATTCGTCGCCCAGCACCACTTCGCCTTTGTACAGACCGAACTCCAGCTTGAAGTCGACCAGGATCAGGCCCGCGTCATCAAACAGCTTTTTCAGCACGTCGTTGGCTTTGTAGGTCAGTTCCTGCATGCGCGCCAGGTTCTCTTTGCTTACCCAGCCGAAGGTTTCACAGTAGGATTCGTTGACCATCGGGTCATGCATGGCGTCGTTTTTCAGGAACAGATCGAACAGCGGTGGATTCAGTTCGATACCTTCTTCGATGCCCAGACGCTTCACCAGGGAGCCTGCGGCACGGTTACGGATCACGCACTCAACCGGCACCATATCCAGTTTTTTTACCAGACATTCCGTATCGGACAACAACGCTTCCATCTGAGTCGGGATACCGGCTTCGGCCAGTTTGGTCATAATGAAGTGGTTGAACTTGTTGTTCACCATGCCCTTACGATCGAACTGCTCAATGCGTGCGCCGTCTCCTGCTGACGTATCATTGCGGAATTCGAGCACCAACAGATCCGGGTTTTCCGTGCTGTATACGGTTTTCGCTTTGCCACGATACAACTCAGCTTGCTTTTGCATCTTCATTACTCCTGGTGTGATGATTTGTATTCAAAACTGGCCATATTATGCCACGCACACGTTTGCGTAGCACGAAAATAAAAAGGGCTGGATTAACCAGCCCTTACTATTATTTGCTGAATGCGGCCTGGAAGGCAGCGACCAGCGCATCGTTCTGCGCCTGGGTCAGCGTGTGTCCTTTCGGATCGATAAATTGCAGGCTGCTGCGGTTATCGAGGTCGCCGACCTGGATTTTGTAGTCACCGGAAGGCAGCTGTGGATCGCTTGCCCCCAACTCCTGCCAGGCGCTATCAGACAGCGGCTTATAGGTCGCTGTGATACTGCCCGTTGAACGGGTACTGTCGGTCACCTTCATGCCCACTTTTTCAAGCGTTGCTGGCAGACGCTGCCAGGTCTGGTTAAACGGCGCACGCACCACCAGCATCGGCAGACCGGTATCGTCTGCACCGCTCTGCACATCAAAGGTTGAGCCGTTACGGTTCTGCGCGGCGTTTGCGGCATCGGTAGCGTTCTTATCCAGACCCGCTGCAATCACGTTCAGCATTTCAGTGCTGTAGCGCTGCATGGCGGACGGATCGGCAACCGGTTTACCTGCCTGCTCAAGATTCAACAGCTTAACGGTAACCGCCTGCTGATAACCCTGCGGCTTAACGGAGACTTGATAACGACCACGGTACTGCTGGTCTTCATCGAGACGGTTCCACTCAATCCAGTCGGTGGTTAAAGCTTGGCTGGCGTCGTCGCGTTTATCAATCGTATAGTTTTTCGACTGAATGACGCTTACAACCTGCGGCCACAGCGTTGTACCGCGTGCGCTTTCCACCAGCAGAGAAGCTGTATCACCGGTGAACTGCGTGCGCGCGCCGCTCACGAGCGCCAGAGGCTGAGCTGGCGGACGAATATCGAGCGCTTTACCCACCAGGCCGCTGCCGTTGGTAACCGGAATATTATAATCACCGTTCTGGATCGGCAGGATCATGCCGGCAGGCGCGTGAAGTTCAGCAAGCGGCGGCGCATCCAGATAGGATTCATCACCGCTCACCTGGCGCTTGTAGCGCGAGTCTGAACTACAGGCAGCGAGGAGCATAACAAGCGAAACACCCGCAACCTTCGCCAGGCGCGACTTCTGTACTGAATAAGCCATCAAATCTCCCTAAACTTTACAGCAAACCGGCATGCTTCAGCGCGCCAGCGACAATTTCACGACCGTGGTCGGTAATCGGTGTCATTGGCAGACGCAGCGTGTCGGTTGCTACAAGCCCCAACTCCTTACATGCCCATTTCACTGGGATCGGATTGGGTTCGACAAATAATTTATTGTGCAACGGCATCAGACGCTGATTAATCACGCGAGCTTCATCAAAGTGACCGGCTGCGGCTAGTTTGCACATGTCAGCCATATCGCGCGCCGCCACGTTCGCCGTCACGGAAATCACGCCGTTACCACCGAGCTGCATAAAGTCCAGCGCGGTCGCATCATCACCGCTCAACAGGATAAAGTCGTCTGAAACCAGCTCTTTGATCTGATGAACGCGGCTTAAGTTCCCTGTCGCCTCTTTAATCCCGATAATATTTTTTACTTTCGAGAGACGGCCAACGGTTTCCGGCAGCATATCGCAACCGGTACGGGACGGCACATTATACAGAATTTGTGGCAAGTCAGTATGTTCAGCGATGGCTTTGAAATGCTGGAACAAACCTTCCTGAGTAGGACGGTTGTAATAAGGGGTCACCGTCAGACAGCCGACAATGCCGCTGTCGTTAAAACGTTGGGTCAGACTGATAGCTTCTGCGGTTGCGTTTGCGCCCGTCCCCGCGATGACCGGAATACGCCCGTCCGCCAGTTCCAGGGTCAGCATCACAACGTCGCCGTGCTCTTCGTGGCTCAGCGTAGCGGATTCACCGGTAGTCCCTACCGAAACGATCGCCGAGGTTCCATTGGCGACATGGTAATCAATGAGCTTCTTCATGCTTGACCGGCAGACATTACCTTTTTCATCCATCGGTGTAACAAGCGCGACAATACTTCCCGTGAACATGAGCCATCCTCTGTGCGAACAAGAGCCTCAATGTTACGTTTGGAACTGTAATAAAAGCAAGCGACCTGAGGCTCTCAGGCGGTTGTATGCATGTTTTTTTTATGCTTTCCTTAGGAAGACTTAACCACGCAAAGGAAGAACAGGTTTGACAACCTCATCACAACATTACCTGGTTATCACTGCGCTGGGTGCTGACAGGCCGGGTATCGTGAATACCATCACTCGCCACGTGAGCAGCTGCGGCTGCAACATCGAAGACAGCCGGCTGGCTATGCTTGGCGAAGAGTTCACGTTCATCATGCTGCTTTCCGGAACATGGAATGCCATTACCCTCATCGAATCTACCCTGCCGCTGAAAGGCGCAGAGCTGGATTTACTGATTGTGATGAAGCGCACCACCGCGCGCCCGCGTCCGGCTCTGCCTGCCACGGTCTGGGTACAGGTTGAAGTGCCTGATTCACCTCATCTGATTGAACGTTTTACGGCGCTGTTTGACAGCCATCAGATGAACATTGCCGAACTGGTTTCCCGCACGCAGCCGGGCGATGAAAACGCAATCCCGACGCTGTTTATTCAAATTACCGCACACAGCCCTGCCTCGCAGGATGCGTCAAATATCGAGCAAGCGTTCAAAGCCCTCTGTACAGAATTACACGCGCAAGGCAGTATAAGCGTCGTCGATTATTCGCAGCACGAACAGGATGGAGTTGAGTAATGAACCCACTGAAAGCCGGTGATATCGCACCGAAATTTAGCTTACCGGATCAAGACGGCGAGCAAGTAAATTTGACCGACTTCCAGGGACAGCGTGTTCTGGTCTATTTCTACCCGAAAGCCATGACCCCGGGCTGTACCGTACAGGCCTGCGGTCTACGCGACAACATGGATGAGTTGAAAAAGGTCGGTGTGGAAGTGCTGGGCATCAGCACCGATAAGCCAGAGAAGCTGTCACGTTTTGCGGAAAAAGAGCTGCTGAACTTCACGCTGCTTTCCGATGAAGACCACCAGGTTTGCGAGCAGTTTGGCGTCTGGGGTGAGAAGTCCTTTATGGGCAAAACGTACGACGGTATTCACCGTATCAGCTTCCTGATTGGCGCTGACGGTAAAGTTGAGCACGTGTTTGATGATTTCAAAACCAGCAACCACCACGACGTGGTGTTGAAGTGGCTGAAAGAGAACGCGTGATCATTTTAGTGCCGGGTGGCGCTGCGCTTACCCGGCCTACAAGGTATATGCAAAACGGTAGCGCATGCTACCGTTTTTAGTGTTTGCCCCCCTCTCCCCGTGGGAGAGGGTTGGGGTGAGGTCATCAGCCCGCACTAAATCTACTTATCTTCCACCGCCGGCACATCCGGCCACGCGTGGACCACGGCTTTAATCAGCGTCGCCAGCGGAATGGCGAAGAATACCCCCCAGAATCCCCACAGCCCGCCGAAAATCACCACTGACAGGATAATCACCAGCGGATGCAGGTTAACGGCTTCTGAGAACAGCACCGGTACCAGCAGATTTCCGTCCAGTCCCTGAATAATCAGGTATACGGCGAAACAGCTCCAGAACTCCGTACCCAGACCAAACTGGAACAGCGCCACCCCCACAACCGGAATGGTCACCACAAACGCGCCGATATACGGGATCAGAACCGAGAATCCGACCAGCACCGCCAGCAGCAACGAGTAGTTCAGCCCGAAGATCACGAAGCCAATCCAGGTCGCCACGCCCACCACAATCATCTCCAGCACTTTGCCGCGAATGTAGTTGGTGATCTGCTGGTTCATCTCCTGCCAGACCTGACCGGCGAGACCGCGATTGCGCGGCAGCACGCGGCGCACCGCGTTCAGCATCTGCTCTTTATCTTTGACCAGGAAAAACACCATTAGCGGCACGAGAACAAGGTAAACCGCCAGCGTCAGCAACCCCACCAGCGAGGCCAGAGAGTATTTCACCACCGAATCACCCATGGTCATGATGCGGGCGCGCATGTTTTCGGCCATCGCATCGATAATCCCGGCGTCCATCAGCGCAGGATAGCGGCGCGGCAGCGTGGCGGCAAAATCAGACAGTTTATTCAGCATGCCGGGCATATCACGGATCAGGTAGATCCCCTGTTGCCAGGCGATGGGCATCACCACGAAGGACATCAGCAGCAGAATGCCGACAAACAGCACCAGGACAATGCTGGTCGCCCAGCGGCGGGAACAGCCGATATGTTCCAGACGCGCGGTGGGCCACTCCAGCAGATACGCCAGTACAATCGCCACCAGTAGCGGTGCCAGCAGGCCACTAAAGAAGAACAGGATACCGAATCCGGCAACCAGAATGACCAGCAAAGCAATGGCTTCCGGGTCGCTAAACCGACGCCGATACCACTGCATTAACATTTCGAGCATACAACCCTTCCCTGAATCGAATGGCGGGAGTGAGACGGTGAATTGTATCTAACTGTCACAAAAAAGACTTTCCTTTTTGTTTCACTGTCAGGTTTCGCAAAACCCTGATGAATGGGATTTTCTTCATCTCTTAACACGGCTACACTCGCAGAGCAGCGGAGATGAACGTTATGCGGGTTCATCGGTCAAATTAGCACATCCAAAATACAGGACAGTGGTTATGTTCAGGCAGTTGAGAAAAACACTGGTTGCGACACTGATTGCCGCCGTGACGGTGGGTCAGGTGTTGCCCGCTTTCGCTGACTCGTCCGATTCATTGCCGGACATGGGCACCACGGCAGGAAGCACGCTCTCCATCGGGCAGGAGATGCAGATGGGTGATTATTACGTACGCCAGCTGCGCGGCAGTGCTCCGCTGATTAACGACCCTTTGCTGGTCCAGTACATCAACGGTCTGGGGATGCGGCTGGTGGCGCACGCCGACTCGGTAAAAACGCCCTTCCATTTCTATTTAATCAATAACGACGAAATCAACGCCTTCGCCTTCTTTGGCGGGAACGTGGTGCTGCATTCGGCGCTGTTCCGTTATTCCGATAACGAAAGCCAGCTGGCGTCCGTCATGGCGCACGAAATTTCGCACGTCACCCAGCGCCATCTGGCGCGTGCGATGGAAGATCAGAAGCGTAACGCCCCCCTGACCTGGGTGGGCGCGCTGGGTTCCATTTTGCTGGCGATGGCCAGCCCGCAGGCCGGGATGGCGGCGCTTACCGGGACGCTGGCGGGGACGCGTCAGGGGATGATCAGCTTTACCCAGCAGAACGAGCAGGAAGCAGACCGCATCGGCATTCAGGTTTTACAGCGTTCCGGCTTTGACCCGCAGGCCATGCCGAGCTTCCTGGAAAAACTGCTCGACCAGGCACGCTACTCGTCGCGCCCGCCTGAAATTCTGTTGACCCACCCGCTGCCGGAAAGCCGACTCTCGGATGCCCGTAACCGTGCCAACCAGATGCGTCCGGTCGTGGTGCAGTCTTCGCAGGATTTCTACATGGCCAAAGTGAGAACGCTTGGCATGTACAACTCCGGACGTAATCAGCTCACCAGCGATCTGCTGGACGCGCTGGCGAAAGGCAACGTGCGCGAGAAAAACGCGGCGCAGTATGGTCAGGCGCTCCAGGCGATGGAGGCCAGCAAGTACGATGAAGCGCGTAAAGCGCTACAGCCGCTGCTGGCGTCGGCGCCTGACAATCCGTGGTATCTTGACCTCGCCACCGATATCGATCTGGGGCAGAAAAAAGCGACCGATGCGATCAATCGTCTGAAAGGGGCGAAAGACATTCGCAACAATCCGGTATTGCAGCTTAACCTGGCGAACGCCTACCTACAGGGCGGCCAGCCCGGCGAGGCGGTGACCATTCTGAACCGCTACACCTTTAACAATAAAGATGACCAGAACGGCTGGGAACTGCTCGCCCAGGCCCAGGGGCAACTGGGTAACCGCGATCAGGAGCTGGCCGCGCGTGCGGAAGGCCTGGCGCTGGCGGGTCGCCTCGATCAGGCCATTTCCCTGTTGAGCAGCGCCAGCTCACAGGTGAAGCTTGGCAGCCTGCAACAGGCCCGCTACGATGCGCGAATCGACCAGCTGCGCGGCCTGCAACAACGCTTTAAGCCGTACGAGAAGATGTAATAAAGGAGAAGTCATGACAGACGCGGTAAAAATTTACCATAACCCTCGCTGCTCCAAGAGCCGCGAGACGCTGAATCTGCTGAAGTCTAACGGCATCGATCCGGAAGTGGTGTTGTATCTGGAGACGCCGCCGGATGCGCAGACGATCCGCCAGCTGCTGAAGATGCTTAACATGGGCAGCGCACGCGACCTGATGCGTCAGAAAGAAGATCTGTATAAGTCGCTTAATCTGAACGATACCAGTCTCACAGAAGATCGGCTGATTCAGGCGATGGTCGACAATCCAAAGCTGATTGAGCGCCCGATTGTGGTGGCGAACGGCAAGGCGCGTATCGGCCGTCCGCCGGAAGACGTGCTCGGGATCGTCTAATCGTTACGCCGCAGCGCTTCCAGAAACGCCTGCGGCGTACGCTCTCCCAGCTTTTTCTGCGCTTTTCCCCGGTTGTAAAACTCACACAGTTGGATCAACAGCGCTCCCGCCGGTTCACTGTTCACCCGCGGAATGATCTCACGTAACGGCACGGTGGCCTGAAGG
Source organism: Colias nastes (assembly GCA_907164665.1). NCBI lineage: Eukaryota > Metazoa > Arthropoda > Insecta > Lepidoptera > Pieridae > Colias > Colias nastes. Next base: position 86,844 of record CAJQZM010040700.1, on the reverse strand, counting down.
GCAAGATAATACTGTGAATGCACTTTTACGGTGACGTTATGCTCCGGCAAGTTCACTGCCAGCCCAAAAGTCTCAACAGATTGAATATCAGCCGGACAGGCAGCCAGCACCTCGTTCGTCCAGCGGGTCAGCAACTGCGGCGAGACACCGGCATAAAGCCGGGCGTAGCACCAGCCGCTAACGGGTTCACGCGCCCAGAGCAGGTGTTGCTCCCCACCGTCGTCCATATGCAGCGATAGCGGCTGATGATGCAGAAGTAGCTTCTGCGGCATGATACCGGCCTTCAGCGCCTTTTTGCCCTGCAACGACGCCCCCTTTTGTCTTACCGAAGCCGGTTTGAGGTAGCGGTTCAGGGTCGCGCGGGAAACGGCGATCCCGAGTCCGTCATTCACCAGCAGCAGCAGTTCATCCAGCGGTGCCCCGGTGATATCCCGCAGGGCATTTATCAGTGCTGCCTGCTCTTGTCTCAACGCTTTATGTATCACTTTTGGCGTGGTGTGGTTATCCGAAACCTGGTCGCGGTTGCGCCAGCGCCTGACGGTGGTGACCGAGATACCCAACTCAACGGCAAGCTCTCTGTCGCTTTTATCTGACTGCTGAAGATAACGACGGATACGCGGTGTGGTGGTGGCGTTGGCATGCAGTTTGATTTCCATCGCGTCTCTCTCCGCAACTAATCTTATGAGATTTATATCAGAGCAGCGAATGCTTTGTGACCGATTTCACCTTTCGCTCGCCGCGCTTCACTGATAATCCACAGACATAACATAAACAACACCTCTCAATCTTGTACGGAGTTCACAATGAACAATGTTCTGGGATTTCTTGAAGCAAAACTGATGCCGCTGGCGGCGAAAACGGCCCAGCAGCGTCATCTTGGGGCCATTCGTGGGGCCTACGTTTCATTCATGCCGTTTATCATCGTCGGCTCCATCCTGCTGGTGATCTCCTCCTTCCCGAATCAGGCCTATCAGCAGTTTATGTCTCAGGCCTTTGGTGAGAGCTGGAGTGCGATTATAGAGATCCCGTTTAACGCGGTGTTCTCAACCATGTCGCTGTTTATCAGCTTCCTGGTGGCCTACCGCCTGGCTGAGCATTATGGCGAGGACCGCATCTCCTGCGGCATCCTGGCGCTGGTCGCGTTTCTGATCCTGACGCCCTTTATCAAAGTGGCGGAAAACGGCGGCATTACCGTGATGCCGGTGGAGTGGATTGGCAGCAAAGGGCTGTTCGTGGCGATGATCGGTTCCCTGCTGTGGACGGAACTGTTCTGCTGGCTGAAGCGCAAAAAGCTGGTCATCAAAATGCCGGACGGCGTGCCTCCTGCGGTGCAGGAGTCGTTCGCGGCCCTGATCCCGGCCCTGCTGGTGATGATTCTGGTGCTGCTTATCCGCATCATCTTTGAAAACACCCACTACCACACCATCCACCAGTTTATTTATGAAGTGGTTGCCACCCCGGTGCGCCACTACGGCACCTCTTATTTCGGGGCGCTGATGACCGTATTCAGCATCACCATTCTGTGGTCAGTGGGCATTAACTCAGGTTCGATGATCAACGGGATTATTCGTCCGCTGTGGATGGAGAACCAGACCGACAACATCGCCGCGATTCAGGCGGGAACGACGCCGCCGCACATCATCACCGAACAGTTTTTTGACATGATCTGGATGGGCGGCGCGGGCGCCACGCTGTCGCTGGTGATTGCGATGCTGATTTTCGCCCGCAGCAAAAACATGCGCGAAGTGGCGCGCCTCGGTGCGGGTGCCTCGGTGTTTAACATCAACGAACCGATTCTCTTTGGCCTGCCGGTGATCATGAACCCAATCATGCTCATCCCGTTCAATCTGGTGCCGCTGGTGCTGGTCACCGTGCAGTATGCGGCGATGAAAATTGGTGCGGTCGCCGTCACCACCGGGGTGTTTATCCCCTGGACGCTGCCGCCGGTTATTAGCGGCTTTATCGTCACCGGGCACCTGAGCGGCAGCGTGATGCAGCTGATCAACCTGCTGATTGGCGCCATGCTGTACCTGCCTTTCATGCGTATCCTGGATAAACAGTACCGCGCGGCGGAAATAGCCAGCGTTACGCAAACCGACACCACCCTTGCAAAACAGGAGTAAAGCATGTGGGGAATTATCGCAACCTGGCGAATGGCGCTTGAAGGCGTCACGGAATCTGCGTCTGCGCTGGCTGCGGGCAAACCGGTCGCTGCGGCGGTAGTGGATGCCGTCGCCGCCGTCGAGGACTTTCCGCTGTATAAATCCGTCGGCTACGGCGGGCTGCCGACAGAGAACGGCGAGGTGGAGCTGGACGCGGCCTATATGGACGGCGACACGCTGGCGTTCGGCGCCGTGGGGAATCTGGTGGATATCGCCAACCCGGTGCGCGTGGCGCACGCGCTCAGCCGTCAGCGCTATAACAGCCTGCTGGTCGGCCAGGGCGCGCGCGAATGGGCGCTGAGTCAGGGCTTTGCCGACAAAACCATGCTCACGGATCGCGCCATGCAACACTACCGTAAGCGCTGCCGCGAAACGCTGGATAAGGGGTTAAGCCCCTACGACGGACATGACACCGTCGGCATCATCGGCCTCGATAAACAGGGCTCGATGAGCGTCGCCACTTCCACCAGCGGCCTGTTTATGAAAAAACGCGGTCGCCTCGGTGACTCACCCATCATCGGCTCCGGCTTTTACTGCGACAGCGAAACCGGCGCGGCCACCGCCACGGGCGTCGGTGAAGATCTGATGAAGGGCTGTACCAGCTACGAAATCGTTCGCCGGATGGCGCAAGGCATGACGCCGCAGCAGGCGGCGGATTCGGTCGTGTTCGAACTGGAAGACAAACTGATGTCGCGCTTCGGTCGCGCGGGCGATCTCTCCGTGGTGTGCATGAACAGCAAAGGAGAATTTGGCGCCGCGACCAACATCAAAACCTTCTCGTTCGTGGTGGCGACGGCTCGCCAGCCCCTCACCGTTTTCCGTACTGAACGCCTGCGGGAGAAAACGCACTATCACGCGGTAGATGAGGAGTGGATGCAGGCCTATGCCGCGCGGATCCGCGCACCGATTGAGGAGTTATGATGATCACGTACCAGTTTATCAACGCGCTTTCAGACGCGAAGCCGCAGAGCCATTTGATTGCGCGCGCTGACAGTTCCCTGTTACCGGATAGCGCTCTTATCGCTGAAATGCGCCAGCAGAGCACCGTCGCGGACGCGCGCTTTGGCTGCGCGCCGTTTGCCCGCATCACTCTGTTGCCGGATGCGCTCTGGCATGACGCCCTGACCGAAAGGTTGATCACGGCCCTGCGACCGCTGCTTACCGCCCCCGCCAGCGCCGAACTCGTGCTGGACGTGACGGATATCGACGATGTGGTGCTGGCGCAGGTACTGCGTTTTCTCTTTAATCAGGCGCACAGGCTCAGTGACCTGAAGCTGAAGAAGACGGACGAAGCGCTGCGTCTTACCTGCCTCACTGCCCTCTGCCTGCCGGAACAGCAGGCGAAGCTGGAGACGACCTTCCGCCAGCAGCAGGCCATTGCGCTCGGCATGATCGCGGCACGACGTCTGGCGGATATGCCATCCGACCGCTGTACGCCGCAGTTTGTGGTGGAAGAGGCGCAAAAACTGTGTGCCGCCAGCCCTGCTCTGCGCTGCGAGGTGTTGGATGAAAAGCAAATTGTTGAGCAGGGGCTGGGGCTACTGCACGCCGTTGGCAAAGGGGCGACCTGCCCGCCTCGCCTGCTGGCTATTCACTATAACGGCGTGTCTGATGGCCCGGTGCGCTGCTACGTGGGAAAAGGCATTACCTTTGACACCGGCGGCCTGTGGCTGAAGGAAGGCGCGGGCATGTACACCATGAAATATGACATGTGCGGCGCGGCTAACGTGCTCGGGCTGATGCTGACCGTTGCGGAGCAGAAATTACCCGTGCGCATCATGGGCGTGCTGGCGCTGGCGGAAAACGCCATCGGCCCCGACGCCATGCAGCCCGGCACGGTGGCAACAGCCTGCAACGGCATTACGGTGGAAATCAACAACACCGATGCCGAGGGCCGGCTGGTGCTGGCAGACGCTATCGCCTGGGCGAGTCAGCGCCATCCGCAGGCGCATTATATTATTGATATGGCGACCTTAACCGGAGCGGTGGTGAAAGCGCTGGGGTATGAGCTGAGCGGGCTGATGACCCAGGATGAGCCGTTGCGTCAGGCACTGACGCTCGCGGGCAAACGGAGCGGCGACGAGGTGTGGTCCCTGCCGCTGGATGCGAGGCTGAGAAAGCAAACCGACAGCGCGATTGCCGATCTGTGCAACACGCCGACCAACAATGCGGCGATCAGCGCCTCGGCGGCGTGGCTGCTGCACCATTTCTGCCCGCCGACTATTCCGTGGGCGCATCTGGATATCAGCGGGACGGCGCTGTGGCGAGAAAACGGACGGAGCGTGGCGTCGGGAAGACCGATTCCGCTGCTGGTGGAGCACTTGTTGGGGGATCTTTAGCCGGGTGGCGGCTGCGCCTTACCCGGCCTGCAAGGTATGACGGGTTTTCGTAGGCCCGGTAAGCGCAGCGCCACCGGGCAAAAAACTCAAAGCTTAAGAATATCTTTCACAAACGGAATGGTCAGCTTGCGCTGGGCGGTGATGGAGGCGCGATCGAGCTGATCGAGCGTATCAAAGAGCGTGCGCATCTCCCGATCCAGACGCTTGAGCAGGAAGCGCCCTACGTCTTCCGGCAGTTCAAATCCGCGCAGTCTGGCGCGCAACTGAAGTGCCTGGAGTTTGTCTTCATCCGACAGCGGTTGCAGCTTGTAGATTTGCCCCCAGTCCAGACGAGACGCCAGATCCGGCAGCCCCAGATTGAGCTGGCGCGGCGGACGATCGCCGGTGATCAGCAGCCGGGTTTTGCCCGACTCCAGAATGCGGTTGTAGAGGTTAAAGATCGCCATTTCCCACGGTTCGTCCCCCGCCACGCATTCGATATTATCGATGCAGACCAGGGAGAGATGTTCCATGCCCTCCAGCACCTCAGGCACAAACCAGGTGCGTTTATCCAGCGGCACATAGCCTACCGCGTCACCGCGCGCCGAAAGCTCCGCACAGGCGGCATGCAGCAGGTGGCTGCGTCCCGCGCCTTCGCGTGACCAGATATAGATGTATCCGCTGTGTTCCTGGCGCAGCACGTTTTGCAGTGCAGCCAGTAAAGAGGGGTTATCACCCGGCCAGAAACTCGCGAAAGTTTCATCGTCAGGGAGATAAAGTGGCAGAGAGAGCTGTGCCGGTCCGTTCAGAAATACCTCAACCAGAGATCTTACATAAAATCGGAATGGAGTTTAACACGGAACCTGCAAGGAGAGAACCGGGCGATCCTTCGCCCGGCATGACGATCAATGTGGCGCTTTTTCGCTGTCGTCCGCGTCCAGCACCACCTCTTCCGGGCGGATCACCGAGATCAGCTTGAAAATCAGGCTCAGGCCGACGCCGACGATGGTCGCCAGCGCCATACCCTTCAGCTCTGCCGCGCCGATGTGCACCTTCGCGCCGCTCACGCCGATAATCAGGATAACGGAGGTCAGGATCAGGTTCTGCGCCTTGCTGTAATCCACTTTGGATTCAATCAGCACGCGAATACCGGAGGCACCGATCACCCCGTACAGCAGCAGAGAAACGCCGCCCATCACCGGCACCGGGATAATCTGGATCGCTGCCGCCAGTTTACCAACGCAGGAGAGCAGAATGGCGATGATCGCCGCGCCGCCGATAACCCAGGTGCTGTAGACGCGGGTGATCGCCATTACGCCGATATTCTCACCGTAAGTCGTGTTTGGCGTGGAGCCGAAGAAACCAGAGATGATGGTGGAGAAACCGTTGGCAAACATGGAGCGATGCAGGCCCGGGTCGCGGATCAGGTCGCGCTTCACGATGTTCGCCGTCACCACCAGGTGGCCGACGTGCTCAGCAATCACCACCAGCGCGGCAGGCAGAATGGTGAAAATGGCGAACCATTCAAAGCGCGGGGTGTAGAAGGTTGGCAGCGCGAACCAGTGCGCCTCGGCAATCGGGGTGGTATCCACAACGCCCATCACGAAGGAGAGCGCGTAACCCGCCAGCACGCCGATCAGGATCGGGATAATCGCCATAAAGCCGCGGAAGAGGACGGAACCGAATACCGTCACGCCCAGCGTCACCAGCGAAATAATAATGGTTTTAGAATCCGGTGACTGACCGTCCGCAGGCAGCAGCCCAGCCATGTTCGCCGCGACACCCGCCAGCTCCAGGCCGATGACGGCAACGATGGCCCCCATTGCCGCAGGCGGGAACATCACGTCCAGCCAGCCGGTACCGGCTTTCTTCACGATGAAGGAGACCAGGCAGAACAGCACGCCGCACATGATGAAGCCGCCCAGCGCGACCTCATAACCCAGCGGCAGCAACAGCAGTACCGGGGAGATAAACGCGAAGCTCGACCCGAGATAGGCCGGGATTTTGCCTTTACAGATGAAGAGGTAAAGCAGCGTACCGATGCCGTTAAACAGCAGCACGGTAGCCGGGTTAATGTGAAACAGGATTGGCACCAGCACGGTTGCGCCAAACATGGCGAACAGGTGCTGCAAACTAAGCGGGATTGTCTGTAAAAGCGGCGGTCTTTCACTCACCCCGATAGCACGGCGCGTCATAGTGTTTTCCTCTGAGTGTCATTGTTGGTTTTTATTCAAAAAAAAGCCGACTATCAAAGTCGGCTTCTTTATCGTTATTCGATTATTTAGTACCAAAAATCTTATCGCCGGCATCGCCGAGCCCCGGGATGATGTACCCGTGCTCGTTCAGTCCCTGGTCGACAGACGCGGTATAGAGTTCAACGTCCGGGTGCGCTTTTTCCAGCGCCGCGATACCTTCCGGCGCCGCAACCAGTACCAGCACTTTGATGCTGCTGCATCCCGCTTTTTTCAGCAGGTCGATGGTGGCGATCATCGAACCGCCGGTCGCGAGCATCGGGTCAACCACCAGCGCCATACGCTCATCGATGTTAGAGACCAGCTTCTGGAAGTACGGGACCGGCTCAAGCGTCTCTTCGTTACGGTAGATACCCACCACGCTGATACGCGCGCTTGGGACGTGCTCCAGCACGCCTTCCATCATGCCCAGACCCGCACGCAGGATTGGCACCACGGTAATTTTTTTACCTTTGATCTGCTCAACCTGTACCGGGCCGTTCCAGCCTTCGATGGTCACTTTTTCCGTTTCCAGATCAGAGGTCGCTTCGTAGGTCAGCAGGCTACCCACTTCAGAAGCCAGTTCGCGAAAACGCTTCGTGCTGATGTCATGCTCACGCATCAGGCCCAACTTGTGTTTAACGAGTGGGTGTTTCACTTCCACAATCTTCATTCTCTTTCTCCTCTGAGGTGGCATCCGCAAAAAAATCGCGGGATTATACCGCTTTTTTCGGATTGCGCCATACCCATCTTGCTTGACATACATCAATCAAAAACAAAAAAGCCGGAGGCGAGGCTCCGGCTTGGGGCGGGATTCTGCCGGGTGGCGCTAACGCTTACCCGGCCTGGACATCCCGTAGGCCCGGTAAGCGCAGCGCCACCGGGCAATTATAGCTGCTCTCCGTTGCTGGCAATCACCTGCTTATACCAGTCGAACGATTTCTTCTTGCTGCGGTTCAGCGTACCGTTACCTTCGTTATCTTTATCGACAAAGATAAAGCCGTAGCGTTTCTTCATCTCGCCGGTGCCGGCAGAGACCAGGTCGATACAGCCCCACGGCGTGTAGCCCATCAGATCCACGCCGTCTTCCACCACCGCTTTTTTCATCTCGCGGATGTGGGCGGAAAGGTAGTCGATGCGGTACTGGTCGTTCACCGTGCCGTCGCTCTCCTGCACGTCGATCGCGCCAAAACCGTTTTCCACAATAAACAGCGGCAGCTGATAGTGATCCCAGAACCAGTTCAGGGAGTAGCGCAGCCCGACAGGATCGATCTGCCAGCCCCAGTCCGATTTCTGCACGTACGGGTTAGAAACCAGGCTCTTGCTCTCGTCGTAATCCAGCGTCGGATTATCCGCCGTCGCTTTGGTAGCGAAAGACATGTAGTAGCTGAACCCGATGTAATCCACGCAGCCCTGCGTCAGCGCCACTTTATCTTCTTCGGTAATATCCAGCGCGAAGCCGCGACGTTCAAAGTAGTTGAGCAGATGCTGCGGATACTTGCCGCGCACGTGAACGTCGGTGAACCAGTAGCGGCGATGCATGGCGTTCATCGCCATCATCATGTCGTCCGGGGCACAGGTCAGCGGATAGATGGGGCACATGGCAATCATGCAGCCGATTTGCAGTGACGGGTTGATCTCGCGCCCCGCCTTCACCGCCAGAGCACTGGCCACCAGCTCATAGTGCGCCGCCTGGAACATCACCGGCTCGCGATCTTCTCCCGGCGCATATTTCAGCCCGGAGTTGGTAAACGGCGCAAAGTCTTCGTGGAAGTTGGCCTGGTTGTTGATCTCGTTAAAGGTCATCCAGTACTTCACTTTATGCTGGTAGCGCTCAAAAACGACCTTCGCGAAGCGGACAAAGAAGTCGATCAGCTTACGGTTGCGCCAGCCGCCGTATTCCGTCACCAGGTGGAAAGGCATCTCGAAGTGGGAAAGCGTGATCACCGGCTCGATGCCGTGCTTCAGGCACTCGTCGAACAGATCGTCATAGAATTGGAGTCCCGCTTCGTTCGGCTCCAGCTCGTCGCCTTTCGGGAAGATACGCGTCCAGGCGATGGAGGTGCGAAAGCATTTGAACCCCATTTCGGCAAAGAGTTTGATGTCTTCTTTATAGCGGTGATAGAAGTCGATGGCTTCGTGGTTTGGGTAATTTTTCCCCTCCATCACGCCGTTGGTGATTTCACGCGGTACCCCATGGGCACCTGCCGTCATGACATCGGCAACGCTCACGCCCTTGCCGCCCTCTTTCCAGCCGCCTTCAAGCTGGTGCGCCGCAACGGCCCCACCCCACAGAAAACCTGCTTTAAATCCTGACATTCGCTATCCCTCATTCTGCGTTATTTTCTGCAAAACAGTTACAGAAACCGGTTTCAGTTTGATGATGTGCAAAGGGGATTGCCGTTGCAAGCAGATCGCCGAAACCGGTTTCATTTTCGTGAACAGAGTCAAGTTTGTTGCCCTGTACAGGCCGCACAGAAAAAAAGATCCCCACGCCGAGAATAGGCTCGCAAACGTTTGCCTGGACTGTTAGAATTGCGCCGATTTTTCTTACTAGCTATGCAATCGCGTGGGGATTTAAGCCGTGACCAACAAAACTTCTCTCAGCTACAAAGATGCCGGTGTTGATATTGACGCAGGTAATGCGCTGGTTGACCGAATCAAAGGTGTGGTGAAAAAAACCCGCCGCCCGGAAGTGATGGGTGGCCTGGGTGGATTCGGCGCACTGTGCGCGCTGCCGCAAAAATATCGTGAACCTGTGCTGGTCTCGGGTACGGATGGTGTCGGTACAAAACTGCGCCTGGCGATGGATCTTAAGCGTCACGATACGATTGGTATCGATCTGGTGGCGATGTGCGTCAACGACCTGGTGGTACAGGGCGCTGAGCCGCTGTTCTTCCTGGATTACTACGCGACCGGCAAGCTGGACGTGGATACCGCAGCCAGCGTCATTAACGGTATCGCCGAAGGCTGCCTGCAATCCGGCTGTGCGCTGGTCGGCGGTGAAACCGCAGAAATGCCTGGCATGTATCACGGTGAAGATTATGACGTCGCAGGCTTCTGCGTCGGCGTGGTAGAAAAATCAGAAATTATCGACGGCAGCAAAGTGGCTGACGGCGATGTGCTGGTTGCGCTGGCCTCCAGCGGTCCGCACTCCAACGGCTACTCTCTGGTGCGTAAGATCCTCGAAGTGAGCGGTTGCGACCCGCTGACCACCGAGCTGGACGGCAAACCGCTGGCCGATCACCTGCTGGCCCCGACCCGCATCTACGTGAAAAACGTGCTGGAGCTGATTGAGAACGTTGACGTGCACGCCATCGCTCACCTTACCGGCGGCGGCTTCTGGGAAAACATTCCGCGCGTGCTGCCGGATAATACCCAGGCGGTGATCGACGCCTCCTCATGGCAGTGGCCGTCCGTCTTCAACTGGCTGCAAACCGCAGGCAACGTGAGCGAGCATGAAATGTACCGCACCTTTAACTGCGGCGTGGGCATGGTTATCGCCCTGCCCGCCAGCGAAGCGGATAAAGCGATTAAGCTGCTGACAGAAAAAGGTGAAAACGCGTGGAAAATCGGTACGATTAAAGCTTCCGATTCCGAACAGCGTGTGGTCATTGAATGAAAAACATCGTGGTGCTCATTTCCGGCAACGGAAGCAATTTGCAGGCAATCATAGACGCCTGCAAACAGAAGAAAATCAATGGCACCATTCGGGCAGTATTCAGCAACAAGGCCGATGCATTCGGCCTTGAGCGCGCGCGGGAAGCGAACATTCCTGCGCACGCGCTGGAAGCCAGCCAGTTCGCCGGGCGTGAAGCCTTTGACCGTGAGCTGGTGCAGGAGATTGACGCCTACGCGCCTGACGTGGTGGTGCTGGCAGGCTACATGCGCATCTTGAGCCCGGCTTTTGTTGCACACTACGCCGGACGACTGCTCAATATCCACCCTTCCCTGCTACCAAAATACCCCGGTCTGCACACCCATCGTCAGGTGCTGGAGAACGGCGATGAGGAGCATGGTACCTCCGTGCATTTCGTTACCGACGAGCTGGACGGCGGTCCGGTCATTTTGCAGGCAAAAGTACCGGTCTTTGACGGTGACAACGAAGACGACGTGACCGAACGTGTACAGGCTCAGGAACACGCCATTTATCCGCTGGTGGTAAGCTGGTTTGTTGACGGCCGTCTTGAGATGCGCGACGGCGCAGCCTGGCTGGACGGAGTGAAGTTGCCCCCGCAGGGTTATGCTGCCGAAGAGTAGTCTGTTTGAATTGCCCGGCGGCGCTTCGCTTGCACGGGCCTACGGTCCCGTAGGTCGTGGTAAGCGCAGCGCCACCCGACATCCCCTCCCCCAACCCTCTAAATTCCCCAATAAAAAAATAACTGTCATACTTTTCTGGCACTGTTGGACATATCGTGGAAATGCTCGCCATAATAAGGACGAGACGGATTTACCACGTCCTGTGATTGAACTGGAGTGTGAGCTGTAATGGGTCAGGAAAAGTTATACATCGAGAAAGAGCTAAGCTGGTTAGCATTCAACGAACGTGTACTTCAGGAAGCGGCCGATAAAACCAACCCGCTGATTGAACGTATGCGTTTTTTAGGCATCTATTCCAACAATCTGGATGAGTTCTACAAGGTTCGCTTCGCCGAACTGAAACGCCGAATCATCATCAGCGAAGAACAGGGCTTAAACTCCCACTCGCGACATCTGCTTGGAAAAATCCAGTCTCGCGTCATGAAAGCCGATCAGGAATTTGATGGCCTCTATAACGAGCTGCTGCTGGAAATGGCACGCAACCAAATCTTCCTGATCAACGAACGCCAGCTCTCCGCGAATCAGCAAAACTGGCTGCGCCACTATTTTAAACATTATCTGCGCCAGCATATCACCCCGATTCTGATCAACCGTGAAACCGATCTGGTGCAGTTCCTGAAAGATGACTACACCTATCTGGCGGTAGAAATCATTCGTGGTGAGACCATTAACTACGCGCTGCTGGAAATACCGTCTGATAAAGTCCCACGCTTTGTAAACCTGCCGCCGGAAACCCCGCGCCGACGTAAGCCGATGATCCTGCTGGATAACATCCTGCGCTACTGCCTGGACGATATCTTCAAAGGCTTCTTCGATTACGACGCGCTCAACGCCTACTCGATGAAGATGACCCGTGACGCCGAGTACGATCTGGTGCATGAGATGGAGGCCAGCCTGATGGAGCTGATGTCTTCCAGCCTCAAGCAGCGCCTGACGGCGGAGCCAGTGCGGTTTGTCTATCAGCGTGATATGCCGGACGCAATGGTGGAGATGCTGCGCGATAAGCTGACCATCTCCCGCTACGACTCCATTATTCCCGGCGGGCGTTACCACAACTTTAAAGATTTCATTGGCTTCCCGAACGTCGGCAAAGCCAATCTGGTGAACAAACCGCTGCCGCGCCTGCGCCATATCTGGTTCGATAAGTTCCGCAACGGGTTCGACGCCATCCGCGAACGGGATGTACTGCTCTACTATCCGTATCATACCTTTGAGCACGTGCTGGAATTGCTGCGTCAGGCCTCATTCGATCCGAACGTGCTGGCGATTAAAATCAATATTTATCGCGTGGCGAAAGATTCCCGCATCATCGATGCGATGATCCACGCGGCGCACAACGGCAAGAAAGTGACCGTGGTAGTTGAGCTCCAGGCTCGCTTCGACGAAGAGGCCAACATCCACTGGGCACGCCGACTGACGGAAGCGGGCGTGCACGTCATCTTCTCCGCGCCGGGGCTGAAAATTCACGCCAAGCTGTTCCTGATCTCCCGTAAAGAGGGTGACGAGGTGGTGCGCTACGCCCATATTGGTACCGGGAACTTTAACGAGAAAACCGCGAGAATCTACACCGACTATTCGCTGCTGACTGCCGATGCCCGCATCACCAACGAAGTGCGTCGGGTGTTCAACTTCATTGAGAACCCGTACCGCCCGGTGAGCTTCGATTATCTGCTGGTGTCACCGCAGAACTCACGGCGCCTGCTGTACGATATGATCGACAAAGAGATTGCCAATGCGCAGAACGGCTTGTCGTCCGGCATTACGCTGAAGCTCAACAATCTGGTGGACAAAGGGCTGGTGGACCGCCTGTACGCGGCCTCCAGTTCTGGCGTTCCGGTAAATCTGCTCATTCGTGGCATGTGCTCGCTCATTCCGGAACTGGAAGGCATTAGCGATAACATCCGCGTGATCAGCATTGTGGATCGCTATCTTGAACACGATCGCGTCTATATTTTCGATAACGCCGGTGATAAGCGCGTATACCTCTCGTCCGCCGACTGGATGACGCGTAACATTGATTACCGTATTGAAGTGGCGGCACCGCTGCTGGATCCTCGCCTGAAGCAGCGTATCCTGGACATTATCGAGATCCTGTTCAGCGATACGGTGAAAGCACGTTATATCGACAAAGAACTCAGTAATCGCTATGTACCGCGCGGCAATCGCCGTAAAGTGCGCTCGCAGCTGGCGATTTACGATTACATTAAATCACTTGAGCAACCCGATTAACCTATGCCAATAAACGATAATACCCCACGCCCGCAGGAGTTCGCTGCGGTCGATCTTGGCTCAAACAGTTTCCATATGGTCATCGCCCGCGAGGTGGATGGCGCGATGCAGATCATCGGTCGTCTGAAGCAGCGTGTGCATCTGGCCGATGGTCTCGACGCGCGTAACATGCTGAGCGAAGAGGCTATGGAGCGCGGGCTGAACTGCCTGTCGCTGTTCGCAGAACGTCTGCAAGGCTTTTCACCGTCCAGCGTCTGCATCGTTGGAACGCATACGCTACGCCAGGCGCTGAACGCGCCGGAATTTCTTAAGCGCGCGGAAAAGGTTATCCCCTACCCGATTGAGATCATCTCCGGTAACGAAGAAGCGCGCCTGATTTTTATGGGCGTGGAGCATACGCAGCCGGAAAAAGGCCGCAAGCTGGTGATTGATATCGGCGGTGGCTCCACGGAACTGGTGATTGGCGAAGACTTCGAACCGCGTCTGGTGGAAAGCCGCCGTATGGGCTGCGTCAGCTTCGCGCAGATGTATTTCCCGGGCGGCGTCATCACCCGCGAAAACTTCCAGCGCGCGCGCATGGCCGCCGTTCAAAAACTGGAAAATCTGGCCTGGCAATACCGTATTCAGGGCTGGAACGTGGCGCTGGGCGCATCAGGGTCGATTAAAGCGGCCCATGAAGTGCTGCTGGCGATGGGTGAAAAAGACGGGTTTATTACGCCCGAGCGCCTGGTGAAACTCACCGAAGAGGTGCTTAAGCATAAGAGCTTCGACGCCCTGAGTTTGCCGGGTCTGTCCGACGAACGCAAAGCCGTGTTCGTACCGGGGCTGGCGATCCTCTGCGGCGTGTTTGACGCGCTGGCGATCAAAGAGCTGCGTCTCTCTGACGGCGCCCTGCGTGAAGGCGTGCTGTATGAGATGGAAGGACGTTTCCGTCATCAGGATATTCGCAGCCGTACCGCGCAGAGCCTGGCCAACCAGTACAACATCGACCGTGAACAGGCGAAGCGCGTTCTCGAAACCACGGTGCAGATGTACGAGCAGTGGGAGGAGCAAAATCCTAAGCTGGCGCATCCGCAGCTGGCCGCACTGTTAAAATGGGCCGCCATGCTGCACGAGGTGGGGCTGAACATTAACCACAGCGGAATGCATCGCCATTCAGCCTATATTCTGCAAAACAGCGATCTGCCTGGCTTCAACCAGGAGCAGCAAACCATGATGGCGACGCTGGTCCGCTATCACCGCAAAGCCATCAAGCTCGACGATCTGCCGCGCTTTACGTTGTTTAAGAAAAAGCAGTTCCTGCCGCTCATTCAGCTGTTGCGCCTGGGCGTATTGCTCAATAATCAGCGACAGGCGACCACCACGCCGCCGACGCTGAAGCTAAAAACGGATGACTATCACTGGACGCTGAGCTTCCCGCACGACTGGTTCAGCCAGAACGCGCTGGTACTGCTGGATCTGGAAAAAGAGCAGCAGTACTGGGAAGCGGTCACCGGCTGGCTGTTGAAGATTGAAGAAGAGAGTTCAGAGGCGGCAGCGTAACGGCTCAGGCGCTCTCCTGAGAAGGCTCCGTGTCGAGCAACGTATCAAGCTCAGCCGGCAACCCAATCAAATAGCCCTGCACATAATCGATACCTAGCGCGTGCACCGCGCTACGTATCTCTTCTGTTTCCACATATTCCGCCACCACCAGCATTTTCTTCATCCGGGCCAGATGGCAAATAGAAGCCACAATCTGGTAATCCAGGCTGTTGCTGACAATATTGCGAATAAAACCGCCGTCGATTTTGAGGATGTCGGCGTCCACGCTTTTTAACCGCGCATAGCTGGCGTAGCCGGTGCCAAAATCATCAATGGCGATCCGGATGCCCATTTTTTGTAATTTCCTGAGGGTAGACGCCGCCAGATCCGCATGACCAAAGGCGCTGCTTTCGGTCACTTCAAAGATCAACTGCCATGCTTCAACGGCGTATTTAGCTAACAGGCGGCTCACTTCAAGCGGGAACTGCGCCCGGTAGACGGTAGAAGGTGCGAGGTTGATCGCAAAGCGCTGGCCCGGCAACCGCTGGCGGTGCTGTGCCAGGAAACTCAACGTACGCTCCAGTACCCATAAATCGACACGCGACGATAAACCAAATTCCTGTGCTATGGGCAGGAACTGTTCGGGAAAGATCAGCGCCCCATTATCATCACGCATTCGCAGCAGCACCTCGTGATAACAATCGCCGCGCAGCCCGCGAACGGGTTGAACCAGCAGGGTAAAAGCGTCCTGCTCCAGCGCGGCCTGTAAACGGCTCATCATCGCGACCTTATCTTTCAGGCTACGCTGCAAGTGAACAGCCCCGCGCTGCTGAAGATTTTCCGGGTGGTTGGTAGAAAGGGAGAGATCGGCCACGATGCCCAGCTCCCCCAGCACCAGATAGAGGTGATTGACGGGTGAGCGCACATAGCAATAGCTTATGCCGACCTGAGGCTGTACCGGCATACCATCCCAGACAAAAACGAACTGCTTGATATGCTCGTCCAGCGTCTCAATGCGCTGTTGATGCGACTCCGCATCCAGACGCACCGCCATGTCATACCCGGTGAGGTGATAGACTCGCTCATTGGGCTGTAGAGTGCCGTTTATCCATTGCGCCAGCTGCTGTTTATACTGGATCCGCAGCATCACGCCGTAATTGCGTCCCAGTACCTCCAGCTCGGGCACGCGCAGTAAACAGAGCGCTGACCACGGATGACTGGCCAGCTCGCGCGACAGCGCCCGCAGGTTGGGCATATGCACCACCGGATCGAGAAAAGCCTGGCTGCGGGAGCGAATATTGATGGCGCGCTGGCGTGTCGCCAGCATCGACATGTACGTCACAACGAAGGAAAAGACCAGATAGCTGGATGAGGTGATCGCCAGCTGAATGCCATACCCCTCTTGCACCGGAATGTAGTGATAAAAAAAGTGAATCGACACCAGCAGGACCGGCGTCCAGATGAGTGACATCAGCTTGTAGCCAAAGCGCATCGCCCCCCAGAGCATCACGGGCATCAGCAGGGACAAGGTGTAGTTGGTACTGAAAATGGAACTGTTTGCATTCATGGGCAGCAGCAGCATGACCAGCAACCCGCCCAGGGCTAAAAACCACACCACAAACTCAACGGCCGTCACCTTTTTGTCTATTTGCGCGCGGAGCTGGGACATCAGTCCCTTGATATAGCGCGGATGCCGTATCAGGCGGATCAGCAGGTAGCTTAGCGGCACGCCCGTCAGCCCGCTCACCAGTAGCCCCTGATAGTTAATAAGTGTCCGAATATTGAGGGGATTTAGTCCCGCGAGGCTCTGGCGGCTCTCATAAATGCCGAGATAAACCGCAAACTGAAACAGCACCAGAAAAAGCGTTGCCGGACAAAATACCTGCCAGAAAATACGCTGCCCCATCAGGCGTATGTCACCGTAAGCGGTCATATTACGCCGGGGCGCAAATACGCGATAACCGCCCCAGCTGAGCACCAGAGGAACGATAAAATGCAGAATGCCAGCCACGGTTTCAAATAACCCAACGGAGGGGTAATAACGTAAAAATAGCGATACCACCACCCCGGGGAGGGCTTCCAGGCCAAAGAACAACATCAGCGCCAGCAGAAAAGAGAGCGGGAGATAATAGAGCGCAACGATACCGTCGCCCAGCTGCGTTAAGGTATTAGCCACACTTAGTACCGGGAGTAACACGACGGGTAAAATAAGAGGAAGTGCCCACCAGCGGTCTTTATTTTGCTTCAGGATGTGGTGAATATTCATAGATGCTCGTTTACAACCCTTGCGCTCCAGAGGGTACAGGAAGACAGGCATCCAACCTGACGTACACGTTGCCCGGAAAATTCCTGGCAAGCACAGTGGAGGAGGGATTTTAAATATCAACGACGGGATGCGGTTGACCTAAATCAAATTAATTTATCTGAATAAACCTTTCTTACGTTTTTTTTGAATATTTTTCCTGTAATTATCAATGCGATAAATAAAAGCGTTGTTTTTAATAACATAAATTAATGTAAGCATTGACGGTATTTTACATTTCGCCGAATTGACCCAGACTTGCGGCTGTGCCTTAATAGCCGTATCGCCCAAAAGGGTATACTCAGGAAAAGAAAGTGAGTCAGGCTACGCGTATGCGAAAACGACATCGATTTAACACCCGGATGACCCGCATCATACTGCTCATCAGTTTCCTGTTTTTCTTTGGCCGCTTTGTTTATTCCTCCATTGGCGCCTGGTATCACCATCAGGACAAAATTCAGTCGCAGCAATCAGGCCTCGTTGTGGATTCGCCCGAGCGCTAACGTCCATGTTCACGCTGTAACAGCCGAATAATTACCGTCATCCCTTTGCTGAGGATCTTATCCTGACGCATCACTATCGCCAGTTGCCGGCGCAGAACGGGCGTTAACGATTGAACGCGTAATCCCTCCCGGTCGTCGGCATGCTCCACCGCCATTCGCGGCACAATACTGTAGCCCAGCCCTGCACGTACCATGCGTTTGATGGCCTCAATACTGCCAAGCTGCATAACCGGTGAGACGGCTAGTCCGCGGGCTTCAAACCAGCCGTCAATCAACGTTCGCGTACCGCTGCCCGACTCAAACGCAATGAGCGGCTGAGCGTATAAAGAGTCTGGCGTAAACTGCTCCCCTTCTTCCGGCTGAACCTGCGCGCCAATCCAGACAAACTCTTCCTCCATCGCGTGCATAATCGCCAACGTACGACCGCTCGCCGGTAGCGTGACCAGCCCCATATCCAGCCGATTCTCCTCAATCGCCCTGACGATATCTGGCGTATTTCCCGTCGTCACTCCGATCCGTAACAGGGGATACTCCTCACGAAGCTGCTGCAACAGCGCTGGAAGCAGATGAATACAGGCCGTCGCGCCCGTGCCAAGCGTGATGGTGCCGCTCACTTCCTGATTGAATGCGCTAACCGAACGAATTGTCTCCTCAACCGCCAGTTCAAGACGTTCACCGTGCACCCGTAGCGCCTCACCGGCAGCAGTGGCTTTGATTCCACGCCCCGTACGTTCGATCAGCCGCGTCTGAAGAAACTGCTCCAGCTGGCGTATTTGCAGGCTGACGGCGGGCTGGGAAATACCCATTACATCTGCTGCCGCAGAAAAGCTGCCGCGTTGAACGACCAGACGAAAAGTGGCGAGGTGTCCCAGATTGAGCGTCGTCATGCAAAGTTTCTCTTATAGGGTGAATAAGGATACGGCTCTGCCAGCACAATACCGCGCCCTGTATGCTCGGGACAACTGCCTAACGGAATGAAAAATAATGGAAACACCTGCACTCCCTCGCCGTCTTGCGCTCACTGCGGGATGTAATCAACTCATTAACTGGGGGATCTCCTTTTACATGCCGGGAACCTTTGCTCATGCCATTACAGCAGACCGAAGCTGGTCGTCCCCCGAAATCTATCTCGGCCTGACGCTGGCCATGCTGGTTATGGCTATTGTCTCGCCGTTTGTCGCTCCTCTGCTGGCGCGTTTTGGTGGACAAAGGGTGGTAATGAGCGGGACCTTGCTGATCGCCGTAAGCTGTCTGTCAATGGCCTTTACGCCCACACTTTCAGGCTGGTATGGCGCCTGGTTGCTGACCGGCATCGGGATGCGCCTGTCGCTGTATGATGCGCTTTTCTCCGCTCTTGTGAACCTATACGGACCGCAGGCACGCAGGACAATCTCTCGTGTCACCCTGGCGGGCGGGCTGGCGTCCGCTGTCTTTTGGCCGCTGGGAGACGCCTTACTGAACGTGATGGGTTGGCAGGATGCGCTGAAGATCTACGCCCTGTTCGGTCTGCTCAGTGCCCTGCTTCTTCGGCGCTTCCCGCGCCAGCGCTTTACGGTCAAGCCCAAAGCATGTACGCAGGTTTCCCCTCATGACAGGCGTAACGGCTGGCTTTATGCAACCTTCATTGCTCTCATCACCTTCGTCTCTAACGGCACCTCTACCCACCTTCCCGAATTTATCGCCAGCTTCGGCCTGCCGGTCGCCGTCGGCATGCTGTGGGGAATGGGGCAGACCGGTGCACGCCTTATGGAGGTGCTGGCAGGGGCGCGCCTCACTCCGCTAAAACTGACGCTTTTCACTGCGCTCGCCATGCCGCTTTGTTTTCTCATCGGACTGAGCAGCGACATGCTGGCCTGGTGTGCCGCCGGATTTGTGTTCGGCTTTGGTGCCATTAACGGGCTGGTGACTATCGTCAAAGCGACGCTACCCCTGGAACTGTTTAGTACAGAGCGCTATGCCAGCCGCACGGGGCTGCTGCTTATTCCAGGCCAACTGATGGCAGCCGCCTCTCCGTTTGCGTATGCGTGGCTGAATAAGTCGCTGGGTATAACAGGCGGAATGTGGGTTTCCGCAGGACTGACGCTGGTCATTGCGGGGTTCGCAGTGGCGCTCGTGCGCAGCCCAGGCAAACAAACTGTATCGCACTGTATCCCGAGCGCTACGCTGACAAACCGGTACAAAACGCCCGCAGAAGCAAACATCCCCGATACATAAAAATGGTCTTCTGTATCCCTCGCCATAATAAACTGATGAGGAGAGACACAGATGATTCGTCGATATTTCCTGCTTCCTGTATTTGCGCTGACGTCCTTTGCTGGCGCACTGGCCGCACCGTTGGATGGCCTGAGCGCCGCTGATGTTAATGGCCCGGCCGCCGTAGCGCCGCAGGAAAAACCCCAGCCGCCAGCAAAACTGATCGTCGACCCACCGCTGGCGGGACCGCTGAGTAAAGGTGCGGTCTTTATTCAGTACCGCGTCGAAAACCTGCGCATTGAACCTGTATTTGGACCCGACGCGCTGAAAGTCACTCCGCGTATCGGCCATATTCACGTTGTGGTGGATGACGCGCCCTGGCACTGGGCTGATACCAGCGGCGAGCCGGTGATCCTGGTCGGGCTGCCCGCCGGGAAACACAAGGTAACCATCATCGTTGCCGACCCGACGCATAAGCCCATCGACCATAAAACCGTTGAATTCACCGTGCCGCCACACGCCGCGGTTCACCACTTTTAAGGAGCCTGTTATGAAAGCATTGTCTGTATTAACAGCGGCGCTGCTGGCGGTTTCCACCAGCGCGCTGGCAGAGACGAAAGCCAGCGTGGTGCTGGTGCACGGGGCGTTTGCCGACGGCAGCAGCTGGAATAAGGTGATTACCCGGCTGCAAAAACACCATACCGAGGTCATTGCGGTACAACTTCCGCTCACGTCTCTGAAAGATGATGTCGCCGCCACGCAGCGTGCTATCGCCCGGGCTCATGGCGACGTTGTGCTGGTCGGGCACTCCTGGGGCGGGTCGGTAATCAGCGAAGCGGGCAATAATGCGCGGGTGAAGTCTCTGGTTTACGTTGCCGCTTTTGCGCCGGATTCCGGCCAGTCGACCGCAGATCTGGCAGACAGTTATCCTGCTCCGCCAGGGAGCGCCAGCCTCGCTAAAACGTCAGAGGGGTATTTATATCTGCCGACAAAAGCGGTCAGCGAGAATTTTGCCCCTGACGTGAAGGACGTTGAGCGCAGCGTGATTGCCGCGACGCAAAGCCCTATTAAGGCCGATGCGTTTGGGGAGAAAGTCGCGCATGCCGCCTGGCATGACAAACCGAGCTGGTATGTGATCAGCAAAAATGACCGGATGATCAATCCTGAGCTTGAGCGCGCAATGGCGAAGAAAATCAACGCCAACACCACGGAGGTAGCGGCAAGCCATGTATCGATGGTCAGCCAGCCGGACGTCGTTACCCGTACGATTGAACAGGCGTTATCGGGTCAACAGTGATAAAAAAGCCCGCATGATGAACGGTCCGACTTCGGGCCACGCCATCCTGCGGGCTTTATGCACTTCTGGCTCCTGCAACGGGGTTATGTGCGGTTTTGTCACAAACGCGCCTTCCCCCCTCTCTTAACCATCAGAAGCTGTACGTCACCTTCAAACTTCCCACAGGAGACGTTTTTCGCTGAACAATTGGGCTATCGCCAGCCTCTCCCGTCAGCTGCGTAACGCCAGCTGCGGCAAGCAGGCTCCAGCGGGAGGTGAGCTTATGAGTCCAGTCCAGGTTCAGCGAATACGCATATAGTCCCGATCCGGCATCGTGTCGGGCAAAACCCGATGCGGCCGACTGGGCGGCATTCACCCCGTAATAGGTTTGCACGTACTTACTGGATCCCCAGCTACCGGTCAGCGCCAGCGTTAACGCATTTTTCGGAGATGTATAGAACGGGCTGGCAATGCCGAAATGCACAGCCTCACCATTGTCTCTCTCAGAAACCGGAACCTCTGCCTGCAACTGCACGGTCAGCCAGTCAGTCACCCTGTACCCCAGCCCTGGCACAACGATAGCTGAGCCTTTAATGTCACCCATTCCCCGCAGGTCGTCGCTGCCGGAGGCGATCGAATCGCTGCTTACGTCGCGATCCTTACGTCCAGCGCGATAGCTCAGCGCTGCGTTGTAGTCCAGGTTACCAAAGCTGTTGCCGTAGCCGATCCCCCGCGTGGTGCTGACAAAAAAACCATTTGCCATCGCGTAATCAACCACCTGAGCCGCAGAGACCCGGCTCTTGTCCGAACCGGAATAGCGTGGCGCAACATCCACGCCGCCTCCCAGGGTTAACACGTTGCCCTGGCGCTGATCTGCCGCCAGGGCCGTGGTAGCCAGTAACGCCAGGACGGCCCCCGGCAAGATGCTTTTCATGCTGCGACCGATGCGTGAACGGGGGAAACTATGACGCAGTGTGATGTTTCTCATTAAAGAAGCCCTTTGGATTCAGATAATTGCGATACAAGCGGTGTTAAACGCCAGAGCGCTCATTCTGAATACTCACCCTAAGGTTCTTATGAGCCGTAAATGAAGAAATGCTGAAGCAAGTGAAGGTTCTGTAAACCCTGAAGAATTCCTGATACCGTTTTTTCTTCAGTTGTTCTTCATGCACTGTTGATACAGTTACCAATGTGAAAATTCTACTAATTGAAGACGACCTGGATCTCGGCAATGGCGTACGTATCGCCCTTGCAGATCAAGGATTTGATGTCATATGGGTACGCCGCAAAGAGGATGCGCTGCATCAGCTTGGGATCTGCGTGCCGGAACTTATTTTGCTAGACCTGGGGCTGCCCGATGGCGATGGCATGAGCCTGATGACGCGCCTGCGTCAACAGCTTAAGGGCGTCCCCGTCATCATCCTGACGGCGCGAGGCACGCTACAGGACCGCCTGTGCGGTCTGGATGCAGGCGCAGACGATTATCTGGTCAAACCTTTTGTTCTCGCCGAACTGCTGGCGCGCGTGAGAGCCCTTGCGCGGCGCAGTTACGGTTTTGAAAATGAGGCAATAGAAATTCGCGGTTTGTCGCTTCATATTCCGACGCGTCGCGTAACGGTGAGCGCACGCCACGTTGAGCTGACGGCAAGCGAATATGCGCTGCTTGAAACGTTAATGCTGCGCGCCGATCGCGTGCTTACGCGACGGTATCTGGAAGAAAGGTTATTTGGCACGAAAGAAAACCTCAGCAACGCACTTGATGTGCATATGGGTAACCTGCGGCGAAAATTGGCGATGGCTTTGTGCGAACGGTGAGAGGCGTTGGGTATGTCATTGATACCGTACCCGTTCAGAAGGCGGCAGGTTGATGCGTAATTTTTGGCACCACCTCAGGCTTCCCACACTGGTCAGGCGAATGCTGGTCGCCCAGATGCTGCTGCTTACGTTGCTCTGGTGTCTCTTTTTAACCTTCATTTTGCTGGAAGACCTGCGTAGTCCTCCCATACTGACGGGCAATGAGACTTACGAAACCGTTTTTTCCCTGGTAGAGAGCATGGACGATCGCCCGCAGGCGCGTAATGCCGTGCTGGCAGCGTTCAGCAAGGCGCTGCGGGAGGGCTATGGCGGCGGTGAAGACCCGGAGCTGTCCATCAACCTCATTGTTCGCAAGAATAACGAGATTATTTTTTCTTCGGATGGTGCGCCAACGGGGGTAAAAAATAGCCGTCTGGGGGTCATGCAGCATGTCCAGAGTGAGGACCATACATGGACAAGCCGTACCCTCAAATCCGCGCACTCCGACGTGGAGGTCACCCTTTTTACCCCTGCCGGTAGCTGGAATTTCTTTATCTATCTGAACTCGCGCGGCTACTACGTCATGCCGCTGATGATATGCATCCCTTTTCTTCTGTTCCCCGCGTGGCTGTCCATCCGCATCGCGATGCGCCCCTGGAACAAGGTGGTAGATGAAATTTCATTGCGCACGCCGGACGATCTCTCGCCTTTAAAAGCCGTCCCCAGACACAGAGAGCTTCGCCAGACGGTCGACGCGATTAATGACTTTCTGGCCAGGGTGCGGGAAAGCGCCGAAAGGGAAAAAATGTTTATTGCCGATGCCGCTCACGAACTGCGTACGCCTCTGGCCGCGATGCGGATCAACGTCGAGGCATTGCAGTCCTGGGTCATCAGCGAAAGCCAGCAGGAACTGCTTGCGGGCATTGTTCGCAGCAATAGCCGTGCTGCGCGTCTCGTCAATCAGCTTCTGCTGATGATGCACAGCGAAGCACACATCAGCACGGTGATGTCGCCTGTGCCGCTGACAACGCTTATTCAGGAGCGAATGGCTGCCCTGGAACCGCTGGCGTCCGGACGCAGAATTGAGTTTGAATTCTTCGCCGACGATGAAATCCATGTCGCAGGCATTCGGGAACGTCTGGTGTCGCTGATCGACAATTTAATTGAGAATGCCGTGAAGTACAGCCCTGAGGGTGGACGCATTGAGGTACAACTGCAATCGCGTGATAAGTGCGCTCAGCTGCGCGTCTCAGACGCGGGCCCCGGTATCCCGATTGAACTGCGGGAGCGCGTGTTCGACAGATTTTTCCGCGATCCTAATCAGACCCAAAGCGGGTGTGGACTGGGGCTTGCCATCGTCAAAGCCGTTACGCAGCAACACAACGGCAGGGTCAATCTGAGTACGTCAGCCGAAGGTGGTCTTATGGTGACCGTTGATTTCCCGAATCCGGCGTTCGCATGAACGTAAACCCGGCGCTACACGTCCTGACATGTGTCAGCGCAGCGTTACTTCACGTATGCCGCAGATTGCTTCAATAAAATTACCGTATTTGTTATATTGTTACTTACTGATTATTCACCTCTGCGGTGCCAAAAAGAACAAGATTCACCGCAACCCAGGACAGAAAAATGTTAGATTACCGCTTCCCGACAGCTTTGCAGATGGTTCTCAGCGTAGCGATGGCGGAGCAATCGGGTGAACGTTCGACGAGTGCAATCCTGGCTTACGGCCTGGAAGCGAATCCGAGCTTTATCCGCAAATTAATGGTTCCTCTCGCCCGCGACGGCATTATCGTCTCCACGCTTGGCCGCAACGGCTCTATTCATCTTGGCCGCCCGGCTGAAGAGATCACCCTGCGTGATATCTACCTTTCCGTCACTGAAGATAAAAAGCTGTGGGCGTCCCGTCCTGACGTCCCGGCCCGCTGCGTGGTCAGCGCCAACGCCTGCTGGTACTTCAAATCAATCGCTGATGAAGCGGAGCAGGCTTCGTTAGCGGTTTTAGCGCGCCATACCGTCGCCAGCGCGCTGGAAGAGGTGAAAAAAGCCGATACCAGCGGGTGCGATCCGGTGCCGGAACTCTGTACGCAGCATAAAAAAGCGCCTTAATCCTGACAGACTGCGAAAAAAAAAGCCGCCTTCATTGTGAAGGCGGCTTTTTGCTATCTGCTACGTCCTACGCAGGCAACACCTCTCTTTCCGCTTTGCAGCGCGTCACGAACTTACGCAGCGTCACGTAAAAGACCGGCGTCAGGAACAGACCAAACAGCGTCACGCCCAGCATCCCGGAGAAGACGGTGATCCCGGTGACGCCGCGCACTTCTGCCCCTGCCCCGTGACCAAGGATCAGTGGAATAGTCCCGGCAATAAAGGCGATAGAAGTCATTACAATCGGGCGTAAACGCAGGCGGCACGCCTCCAGCGCAGCCTCCATGATGCCTTTGCCCTGAATTTCCAGCTCGCGGGCAAACTCCACGATAAGTATCGCGTTTTTACAGGCCAGCCCCATCAGCACAACCAGCCCTACCTGCACGAAGACGTTGTTATCGCCCCCGGTCAGCCAGACGCCGAACAGCGCGGAGAGCATCGTCATCGGCACGATGAGGATCACCGCCAGCGGCAGCGTCCAGCTTTCATACAGCGCCGCCAGCACCAGGAACGCCAGCAGCACTGCGACCGGGAAGACGATCAGCGCCGTGTTGCCCTGGGTGGCCTGCTGGAAGCTCAGGTCCGTCCATTCAATATTCATCCCGTTCGGCAGGATCTGCTTAGACATAGCGTCCAGCTGCGTCATCGCCTGCGCGGAAGAGAGCACGCGCGGGTCGGCATCACCAATCAGATCCGCCGCCGGGTAGCCGTTGTAGCGGATCACCGGATCCGGACCGTAGGTGGTCGTGATGTTCACCATACTGCCAATCGGCACCATTTCGCCCTGGCTGTTGCGGGTACGCAGATTCGCAATATCTTCCACGCTGTCGCGGAACTGCCCGTCGGCCTGCGCCATCACGCGCCAGGTACGCCCGAACTGGTTGAAATCATTGACGTACGACGAGCCCAGATAGGTTTGCAGCGTCCCGAAGAGATCGGTCAGCGACACGCCCTGCGCTTTCGCCTTATCGCGGTCAACCTGGACGTCCAACTGCGGCACGTTAGCCTGGTAGGTTGAGATGGGGAAATGCATCCCCGGCGTCTGCATAATCGCCCCGGACATGGTGTTCACCGCGTTTTGCAGCGCGCCATAGCCCAGACCAGCGCGATCCTGTATGTACAGCGAATAGCCCGACCCCTGACCCAGCCCTAAAATCGGCGGCGGCAGAATCGAGAAGCCAAAGCCCTGCTGGATTTGCGCGATTTTCGCGTTGATCTCCGCGTTAATTTCCGCCGCGGAATGTTTACGCTGGTCGAACGGCTTCAGGCCAAAAAAGACCGTCCCGGTGTTCGGCGTATTGGTGAACTGGAGCGCATTCAGGCCAGGAAACGCGACCGCATAATCCACGCCTTCGGTATTCATCCCGATTTCGCTCATTTTGCGGATCACCGCATCGGTACGCGCCAGCGACGAGCCTTCCGGCATTTTCACGCCGCCAATCAGGTACAGCTTATCCTGCGTCGGAATAAACCCGCCGGGAACGGCTTTAAACATCACCCCCGCAGCGCAAAGCAGCAGCAAATAAACCACAAACACCGCCCCGCGTCGGCCGAGCGTTTTGCTCACCAGCCCCTGATAGCCAGTCGAGCTGCGGTGGAAAAAGCGGTTAAACGGACGGAAAATCCAGCCGAACAGACGATCGATAAGCCGGGTCGGGAAATCTTTCGGGGCGCCATGCGGCTTCAACAGCAGCGCGGCCAGCGCTGGCGAGAGCGTCAGCGAGTTGATGGCGGAGATCACCGTGGAAATGGCTATCGTTACCGCAAACTGTTTGTAAAACTGACCGGTCACGCCGGAGAGGAACGCCATCGGAACGAATACCGCACAGAGCACCAGCGCAATGGCAATAATCGGCCCGGACACCTCACGCATCGCCTGATGCGCTGCCGCAAGTGGGGCGAGCCCCTCTTCGATATTTCGTTCGACGTTTTCCACCACCACGATGGCATCGTCCACTACGATACCAATCGCCAGCACCAGCCCGAACAGACTCAGGGTATTCAGCGAAAAGCCCAGCAGGTAGAGAATGCTGAAGGTACCCACTACCGATACCGGCACCGCAATCAGCGGGATAATCGACGCGCGCCATGTTTGCAGGAACAGGATCACCACCAGCACGACCAGTACCACCGCTTCCAGCAGCGTTTGCACCACCGCGCGGATCGAGTCGCGTACAAATACCGTCGGGTCGTAAGGCGCCGCCCATTTCATATCGTCCGGGAATCGCGTCGACAGTTCGTCCATTTTGGCGCGCACCGCGTTAGACAGATCGATGGCGTTCGCCCCAGGAGACTGGAAGATACCAATCCCGACCGCATCTTTATTGTTCAGCTGGGAACGCAGGGCATAGCTCCCGGAACCCATTTCAATCCGCGCCACATCGCGCAGGCGGACGACCGTACCATCCTGCGTAGTTTTCAGGACAATATTGCCAAACTCTTCTTCGGTATGCAGGCGGCCCTGGGCGTTAATGGAGATCAGGAAGTCGCTCTCTTTCGGCAGCGGCTCGGCGCCAAGCTGACCGGCGGAGACCTGCACGTTCTGCTCCTGCATCGCCGTCACTACGTCCGAAGCGGTCAGACCGCGGGCAGCCACCTTGTTCGGATCCAGCCAGACGCGCATCGCGTATTCACCCGAGCCAAAAATCTGGATCTGACCCACGCCGGGCAGACGCGCCAGCTCGTCCTTCACCTTCAGCGTGGCGTAGTTACGCATATACAGTGAATCGTACTTACCACCAGGCGAAAACAGATGCACCACCAGCGTCAGCGTTGGCGACTGTTTCTGAGTCGTGATGCCCAGACGCCGCACGTCTTCCGGCAGACGCGCCTCGGCCTGCGCGACGCGGTTTTGCACCTGAACCTGCGCCTGATCCGGGTCAGTCCCCGGACGGAAGGTCACGGTGGTCACCAGCACGCCGTCCGAGCCCGCGACGGATTTCATGTACATCATGTTTTCAACGCCGTTGATCGCCTCTTCCAGCGGTGTTGCCACGGTCTCAGCAATCACTTTCGGGTTGGCGCCCGGATACTCGGCGCGCACCTGCACGCTTGGCGGCACGACGTCAGGGTATTCGCTCACCGGCAGCAGCGGGATGGCGATTAATCCTGTGATAAAAATCAGAATCGACAGTACGGCGGCAAAAATCGGCCTGTCGATGAAAAAACGGGAAAAGTCCATGGATTGGATTCTCAGGTAAGGGATCAGTTGAGGGCGGCGCTGGCGGTCATGGCAACGGTTTTTGCATTAACCGGCATACCCGGCATAAACACTTTTTGTAAACCATCGACGATGACTTTATCCCCGGGGTTCAGCCCCTGCTGTACGATACGTAAACCGTCGGCCAGACGCCCGGGCGTGATGTCGCGGCGCTGCGCTTTTCCGTCTTTATCCACGATATAGACGTATTTACGATCCTGATCGGTCAGCACCGCCTTATCGTCAACAAGCGTGGCTTTAAATTCCGCACTGCCCGGCAGGCGTACGCGGGCAAACAGTCCCGGCGTGAACTGACGCTGTGAGTTATCCAGCAGCGCGCGCATGCGGATGGTCCCCGTACCCGGCGTAAGCTGGTTATCCAGGAAATCCACTTTGCCCTGATGGGGATAGCCCTCTTCGCCCGTCAGGCCAATCTCCACCGGCAGCGCCGTGTGATTGCTGGACGCCCCCTGCCCGCTGCGGGCCAGTTTCTGATAGTGAAGGTAGGTTGACTCGTCCACGTCGAAGTAGACATAAACCGTCTTCTGCGAGACCAGGGTGGTGAGCACGCTGGCGCTGTCGCCCGCCGTCACCAGGTTACCGCTGGTGATCAGCGCCCGGCTGGCGCGACCGTCGATAGGCGCGGTCACTTTGGTGAAGTCCAGGTTGAGCTGGGCTGCGTCAACCGCCGCCTGCGCGGCGCGAATGTCGGCCTGCGCCTGAACGGCAGCCGAGCGACGCTGCTCCCACTCTTCCCGTGAGACCAGATGGGTATTGATCAACTTATCGGTACGGTTGGCTTCACTTTGCGCGAGGCTGGCCTGCGTTTTGGCTCTTGCCAGGTTCGCCTGCGCCTGTTCCAGCGCGGCGCGATAGGTTCGGTCATCGATGGTGAACAGCACCTCGCCCTTCTTCACTTCCTGGCCGTCGGTGTAATTCACTTTCTCAATGTAGCCGGACACGCGCGGACGCAGCTGAACGCTTTCCACCGCTTCAATGCGACCGTTAAAGCTGTCCCACTGGCTAATGGATTTCACCACCACGTCAGCAGCGCTGACAACGGGCGCTTGCGGCGCGGCATTTTGCGCGACGCTGTCATCGCACCCGACGAGAAGCACGGAGAGTAAAACCACCCCCATCGCGCTCAGATGAAAGTTACCCCAGGTTTTTTGCAGGCTCATTATTTTTATTCCGGTTATTGTAGCCGCCGGGCAAGACGCAGCGGGAGACGCCGCGCCACTTCCTTTGTCCGGTAGCTGGCTTAAGGCCATTTGTGTCGTTCATCGCCACAAAACTGTAACAGTTGCGAATACACTATTCGCGGCGATTGTAGGAAGGCGCTTAACTAAGTGCAAGAATAATTGTTGCACTTTATGTGCTATTTGCGGCAAAGGTAAATCACGTGTTTTGAACAGGGATTTAAATGCAACAATAAAACTTGCAATTAATGTAAAAACGGGTCACCTTTAAGTGCAACAAACAAAGATGCTTTTTAATGCGTGGCGTAGGGGGAAGCAAGATGAACACGGGTGCATTCATTCACGATTTACTCGACTGGATCGACAACAACCTCGATAGCCGTCTGGACATTGAAACCGTCTCCAGGCGAGCCGGCTATTCGAAATGGCACCTCCAGCGGCTTTTCAAAGAACATACCGGCTCCCCTCTCGCCGAATATATTCGCGCGCAAAAGCTGCAAAAATCGGTTGAGCGCTTAGCCCACAGCGATGAACCGATTCTGAACGTGGCGATCGCGCTGGGCTTTGACTCTCAGCAGTCCTTCAATCGCAGCTTTAAGCGTCAGTATGGTCAGGCGCCAGGGGCATGGCGACGCAGTATCGGCTGCCGTGGATCCCGGCAGATGAGCCAGTAGCTCACGTCCCGTTCGGATATCAGCTACAAAAGAAAAACCCTCTGTAAACAGAGGGTTTTATCAGTCTTACCTGCTTATAACTTCGCAGGAAAGGTTATGGGCTTACTCCCACTCGATCGTCGCCGGTGGCTTGCCGCTGATGTCATACACGACACGCGATATGCCATTGACTTCATTGATTATTCTGTTAGACACGCGGCCTAAGAAGTCATACGGCAGGTGCGCCCAGTGCGCGGTCATGAAGTCGATGGTTTCCACCGCACGCAGGGAAACAACCCAGTCGTACTTACGGCCATCGCCCATCACGCCGACGGAGCGTACCGGCAGGAACACGGTGAACGCCTGGCTCACTTTGTTGTACAGGTCAGCTTTGTGGAGCTCTTCGATGAAGATCGCGTCCGCGCGACGCAGCAGGTCGCAGTACTCTTTCTTCACTTCGCCCAGCACGCGTACGCCGAGGCCCGGGCCCGGGAATGGGTGACGGTAGAGCATGTCGTACGGCAGCCCCAGCTCCAGACCGATTTTACGCACTTCGTCTTTGAACAGCTCACGCAGCGGTTCCACCAGACCCATCTTCATCTCTTTCGGCAGGCCGCCCACGTTGTGGTGAGATTTGATAACGTGCGCTTTACCGGTTGCGGAGGCCGCAGACTCGATCACGTCAGGGTAGATAGTGCCCTGCGCCAGCCATTTCACGTCTTCCAGCTTCAGCGCTTCTTCGTCGAACACTTCCACGAACACGCGACCGATGATCTTACGTTTCGCTTCCGGATCGTTCTCGCCTTTCAGCGCGTCCAGGAAACGCTGCTCGCCTTCCACGTGAACGATGTTCAGACCGAAGTGGTCGCCAAACATGTCCATAACCTGCTTCGCTTCGTTCAGGCGCAGCAGGCCGTTATCCACGAAGACACAGGTCAGGTTTTTGCCGATGGCGCGGTGCAGCAGCATCGCGGTCACAGAGGAGTCCACGCCACCGGAGAGGCCGAGGATCACTTTGTCATCGCCAACCTGCTGGCGGATACGCTCCACGGCGTCGTCGATGATTTTTGCCGGGGTCCACAGGGCTTCACACTGGCAGATGTCACGCACGAAGCGCTCCAGCATGCGCATACCCTGACGGGTATGGGTCACTTCCGGGTGGAACTGCACGCCGTAGAAACGTTTTTCTTCGTTCGCCATGATGGCGAACGGGCAGCTTTCGGTGCTGGCAACGGTCACGAAGTCGGACGGGATAGCGGTGACTTTGTCGCCGTGGCTCATCCACACGTCCAGCAGCGGCTTGCCGTCTGCGGTCAGGGAGTCTTCGATACCGCGCACCAGCGCGCTGTCGGTGACAACTTCAACCTGTGCGTAGCCGAACTCACGCTCGTTAGAGCCTTCTACGTGGCCGCCCAGCTGCATCGCCATGGTCTGCATACCGTAGCAAACGCCGAACACCGGTACGCCCGCTTCGAACACGTACTGCGGCGCGCGCGGGCTGTTCTCTTCGGTGGTGCTTTCCGGGCCGCCGGACAGGATGATGCCGCTTGGATTGAATTCGCGAATCTGTGCTTCCGTGACATCCCACGCCCACAGCTCACAGTAAACGCCCAGCTCACGCACGCGGCGCGCCACCAGCTGAGTGTACTGAGAACCAAAGTCCAGGATGAGAATGCGATGTTTATGAATGTTTTCCGTCATTGACGCTAATTCCGAGGCAAGTGAAACAAAACAAAGCGCCCGGCATTGAGCCGGGCGCGGAAATTTATCAGGAGCCCAGACGGTAGTTCGGGGACTCTTTGGTGATCGTCACGTCGTGAACGTGGCTCTCCTGGATACCCGCACCGCTGATGCGTACGAATTCCGCTTTGGTACGCAGCAGGTCAATGGTACCACAGCCGGTCAGACCCATACAGGAGCGCAGGCCGCCCATCTGCTGGTGAATGATCTCTTTCAGGCGGCCTTTATACGCCACGCGACCTTCGATACCTTCCGGTACCAGTTTGTCAGCAGCGTTATCGGTCTGGAAGTAACGGTCGGAGGAACCTTTGGACATCGCGCCCAGGGAGCCCATACCGCGGTAGGATTTATAAGAACGCCCCTGGTAGAGTTCGATTTCACCCGGAGATTCTTCGGTACCGGCCAGCATGGAGCCCACCATCACGGCTGCGGCACCTGCGGCGATCGCTTTGGCGATGTCACCAGAGAAGCGGATACCGCCGTCCGCGATAACCGGAATACCGGTGCCTTCCAGCGCTTCAACCGCGTCAGAAACCGCCGTGATCTGCGGCACGCCTACGCCAGTGACGATACGGGTGGTACAGATAGAGCCTGGGCCGATACCCACTTTCACCGCGCTGCAACCCGCTTCCGCCAGCGCGCG
The DNA here is from genome assembly GCA_907164665.1 of Colias nastes. Classification (NCBI taxonomy): domain Eukaryota; kingdom Metazoa; phylum Arthropoda; class Insecta; order Lepidoptera; family Pieridae; genus Colias; species Colias nastes. The sequence continues at coordinate 54,413 of CAJQZM010040700.1, read as the reverse complement.
AGCGCCTGCGCCTGTTGCCACGTTACCGCCGATAATCTGGAGATCCGGGTATTTAGCACGGGTTTCACGAATACGTTGCAGAACGCCTTCGGAGTGGCCGTGGGAGGAGTCAATCAGCAGCACGTCAACGCCTGCGGCAACCAGCGCGTCAACGCGCTCTTCGTTACCTGCGCCCGCGCCAACCGCAGCGCCGACGCGCAGACGGCCATGCTCGTCTTTACAGGCGTTCGGTTTACGTTCTGCTTTCTGGAAATCTTTAACGGTGATCATGCCGCGCAGGTGGAAGTTCGCGTCCACAACCAGCGCTTTCTCAACGCGTTTTTCGTGCATTTTCGCCAGCACCACGTCGCGGGTTTCGCCTTCACGCACGGTCACCAGACGCTCTTTTGGCGTCATGTAGACGCTTACAGGCTGGTTCAGGTCAGTCACGAAACGCACGTCACGACCGGTAATGATGCCGACCAGTTCGTTGTCTTCAGTGACTACCGGGTAGCCTGCAAAGCCGTTACGCTCGGTCAGGGCTTTCACTTCGTGCAGCGTGGTGGTTGGCAGAACGGTCTGAGGATCGGACACGATACCGGATTCATGCTTCTTCACGCGGCGAACTTCTTCCGCCTGACGCTCGATAGACATGTTTTTGTGGATAAAGCCAATGCCGCCTTCCTGTGCCAGGGCGATAGCCAGACGCGCTTCAGTCACGGTGTCCATTGCTGCGGAGAGCATAGGAATGTTCAGACGAATGGTTTTCGTCAACTGCGTGCTGAGGTCGGCAGTATTCGGCAGAACGGTGGAGTGAGCGGGAACGAGGAGGACGTCGTCAAACGTCAGTGCTTCTTTAGCGATACGTAGCATGGGCAATATCTCTGACCTGGGTGGTTAAATATTGCCGTGGCATTATACAGAGCGTAACCGATTGCATCCACACTTTTTTGAAAAAAATGCTTGCGCTCACCTCTCAGCAGGTTACTATCGACTGAATAACTTGCTGATTTAGAATTTGATCCCGCTCACATGTTATCCTCTCGATCCCCCTCAATTTATACTGTCAGCCGCCTTAATCAGACGGTGCGTTTGCTGCTTGAGCAGGAAATGGGACAGGTCTGGATCAGCGGTGAAATCTCTAACTTCACGCAGCCTGCTTCCGGCCACTGGTACTTTACGCTGAAAGACGACACCGCTCAGGTGCGCTGCGCGATGTTCCGCAACAGCAACCGTCGCGTGACGTTCCGTCCTCAGCATGGCCAGCAGGTTCTGGTTCGCGCCAACATTACCCTGTATGAGCCGCGCGGCGATTATCAGATTATCGTCGAGAGCATGCAGCCCGCCGGTGAAGGCTTGCTGCAACAGAAGTACGAGCAGCTAAAAGCCATGCTTTCGGCTGAGGGATTGTTCGACCAGCAGTTTAAAAAACCCCTTCCCTCACCAGCCCACTGCGTTGGGGTTATCACGTCGAAAACCGGTGCGGCCCTGCACGATATTTTGCACGTCCTTAAGCGCCGTGACCCTTCCCTGCCCGTCATTATCTACCCGACTGCCGTTCAGGGTGACGATGCGCCGGGGCAGATCGTGCGCGCCATTGAGCTGGCGAATGCGCGTCAGGAGTGTGATGTCCTGATCGTCGGGCGCGGCGGCGGCTCGCTGGAAGACCTGTGGAGCTTTAACGACGAGCGCGTGGCGCGGGCAATCTTTGCCAGCCTTATCCCGGTGGTGAGCGCCGTCGGTCACGAAACGGATGTGACGATTGCCGATTTTGTCGCGGATTTACGCGCGCCCACGCCGTCCGCGGCGGCAGAGGTAGTCAGCCGTAACCAGCAGGAGCTGCTGCGTCAGATCCAGAACGGGCAGCAGCGCCTGGAGATGGCGATGGACTACTTCCTCGCCAACCGTACCCGCCGCTTTACCCAGCTTCACCATCGTCTGCAACAGCAGCATCCGCAATTGCGTCTGGCGCGTCAGCAAACCGTGCTGGAACGTCTGCGTCAGCGGATGAACTTCGCGCTGGATAACCAGCTTAAGCGGGCGGTATCTCGCCAGCAGCGCATGACGCAGCGTCTGAACCAGCAGAATCCACAGCCGAAGGTTTATCGCGCACAAACGCGTATCCAGCAGCTTGAGTATCGCCTCGCGGAAAATATCCGCTCACGCCTGAGCGCCACCCGCGAGCGTTTTGGCAATGCGGTCACCCATCTGGAAGCCGTCAGCCCGCTCTCCACGCTGGCTCGCGGCTATAGTGTGACCACCGCGACGGACGGCAAAGTGCTGAAACAAACGAAACAGGTTAAAGCCGGGGATGTGCTCACCACCCGGCTTTCTGACGGCTGGGTCGAGAGTGAGGTAAAAGAGATCAAACCGGTGAAAAAAACGCGCCAGCGTAAAAGCGGATAAATCTTCGCCGGTTACAAACTATACTGCTGCTATTGCCTTTTTTGATAAGGAGAGCAGCATGCCCCATCTTCATAGCGTCATCCCTCCGTATATTCTTCGTCGTATTATCGAAAGCGGTTCAGAGCCCCAGCAGCGCTGCGCCCGTCAGACATTAACCCATGTGCAAACCCTGATGGCGCATATGCCGGGCAAACCCGCCGCGCCGCATGTGAATAAAGCCGGTCAGCTTGAGCGTGACATCTACGATGCGAAACAGACCCAGGAGCTGCCGGGTAGCCAGGTGCGCTATGAAGGCCAGCCCTCCAACGGCGATGTGGCGGTGGATGAAGCGTACGATTATCTGGGGATCACCCATGATTTCTTCTGGAAGGAGTATCAGCGGGATTCGCTCGATAATAAGGGGCTGATCCTGACCGGTACCGTGCATTACGGCCGTGAGTATCAAAACGCCTTCTGGAACGGCCAGCAGATGGTCTTTGGCGATGGCGACGGGGAAATCTTCAACCGCTTCACCATTGCCATCGACGTGGTGGCGCATGAGCTGAGCCACGGTGTGACGGAGACCGAAGCCGGGCTCATTTACTTTGAACAATCTGGCGCGCTGAACGAGTCGTTATCCGACGTGTTTGGTTCGCTGGTGAAGCAATACTATCTTAAGCAAACCGCCGACCAGGCAGACTGGCTGATTGGCGAAGGGCTGCTGGCAGCGGGGATTAACGGCAAAGGGCTGCGCTCAATGTCTGAACCCGGCACCGCCTACGACGATCCCCTCCTTGGCAAAGACCCGCAGCCCGCGCACATGAAAGATTTTATCAAAACGCGCGAGGATAACGGCGGCGTACACCTTAACTCTGGCATCCCCAACCGGGCGTTTTACCTGGCCGCAACGGCAATCGGTGGCTACGCCTGGGAAAAAGCGGGTTATGCCTGGTACGACACGGTTTGCGATCGCAACCTGGCGCAGGATGCGGATTTTGACGCTTTCGCAAAACTGACGATCGCCCACGGCGAGAAGCGTTCGGGGGGTGACGTTGGGGCGGCCATTAAACAAGCCTGGGAACAGGTGGGAGTGCTGTAATGCAGGTACCGGAACTGACGGATGACGCCGTGGTTGAGCTGGCCCGGGAAGGCGGCGTCGCCTTTATTCCTAAGCTGAGCGGTCAGCGCACGATCGCCCTCTCCACGCTCAACGAGGCACAGCGTCAGCGCGTGGTGAATATTCTGGAACAGGCTATCCCGCGCGGACAGCCACCGGGCCAGGCGTCGTCTCCGGGCAGCGGCGATCAGCGCTATTTTCGCATTCAGATAATCTGGACCCGGCACAATCAGGCGCAGTATACCGATATTATTGTGCTGGTTCCGGAGCAGGAAGCGCCGGAATCGCTGATCGAGCTATGGCAAAAAGGAGAAGGCTGCGTGTGCGATTAAGCCCCAGCCCTGACGAACTCGACGCGTTTTTTTGAGATCAGCCCGTGGCCGTTCTGACAGAAGTAATCCACCGCGCCGCAGGCCTTGAGTACCTGAAGCTGCTGATGGCAGTCAGGACAGCGCGCTTCGAGGGGAATATCTTTATTGCAGCTGTCGCAGTGCGCGATACCGTTTTGCGGCTCGAGCGCTGCGTGGCAATCCGGACAGGTAATCGACATGCTCTCTCCTGTTGAGTTGGGCCGGGACAGGACAACTGCCCCGGCAGACTGAATAGTATCAGGCTTCGGTAGCCGGTTTAGTTTGCGCATTTTCCAGCATGCGACGTACCGGAACAATGAGGACGATCAGCACCGCAGCACAAATCAGCAGCGCGATGGAGCAACGGGCAAAGAGGTCTGGCAACATATCCAGCTGGTCGGCCTTCACGTGACCGCCAATCAGCCCCGCAGCCAGGTTACCCAGCGCACTGGCGCAGAACCACAGGCCCATCATCTGGCCGCGCATTCTTTCCGGCGCCAGCAGGGTCATGGTCGCCAGACCAATCGGACTCAGGCACAGTTCCCCGAGCGTCAGCATCAGGATACTGCCCACCAGCCAGAACGGAGAAACCCCTGCCCCACCGTTGCTCAGTACGTTCTGCGCCGCCAGCATCATCAGGCCAAAGCCCGCCGCTGCACACAGAATACCGATCACGAACTTGGTGATGCTGCTCGGACGAATGTTTTTGCTCGCCAGCTTCGGCCATGCCCAGCTAAATACCGGGGCCAGCAGAATGATGAACAGGGCATTAATCGACTGGAACCACACCGCCGGGATCTCAAAATCACCGATCATGCGGTTAGTGTAGTCGTTGGCGAACAGGTTGAAGGAGGTTGGCTTCTGCTCGAACGCGGACCAGAAGAACGCGGCGGAGACCAGCAGAATAAAGCACACCAGCAGCCTTGCGCGCTCTTTGCGATTCAGCCCGGCGAAGATGAACAGATAGATGAAGTAGAGCGCGACGGAGGCGGCAATAACATACACCAGCACGCTGGCGACCGCGACCGGATTAATCACAATCACGCCCTGGGCAATCAACGTAACGATGATTGCAACACCCACAGCCAGCGCCAGCAGCCAGGCGCCCACGCCGTTACGTTTCACTACCGGACTGTTCCAGGTGGAGTCCAGACCGACTTCGCTGTCGTAACGCTTCATGGCCGGAACGGCAAACACGCGGAAGATAATCAGGGCGACCAGCATCCCAATACCACCGATACCAAAGCCCCAGTGCCAGCCGTGGGTTTTAATCAGCCAGCCGGAAATCAGAGGGGCAATGAACGAGCCCATGTTGATGCCCATATAGAACAGCGAGAAACCGCCGTCACGACGCGCATCGCCCTTTTTGTACAGTGTCCCCACCATGACCGAGATACAGGTCT
>CAJQZM010040700.1:0-49169 GCA_907164665.1 Colias nastes | reverse complement strand
ACACGGTGGCGGCCATAAACAGGATCAGTAGCGGGCGAATACCGTAAAACGAGAAACGCTCCCACATCTCGGTGAAGAACAGCGAACCGAGCGGATAAGGATGGCCGAAGAAGGTTCGGCTCTCTTTTTGATTAACAGAGGATTGCATAATTCTCCCGAAAAGGTATGTGTCGTGCTTGTAAACACCAGCATGTACGCCGAACGGTTACGTATCCGATCGATTTTTTACATGCGGCGAAATGTTGGTTAACCATTTGATAACCAGGCGCTAGTTTTGTCTAGTACCGAACCCTGGACTTTAAGACGAAAATTCGACGATTGTCTACTTTCTTAGATATAAACATGGTTCAAAGCGAATAGTGATTGACATCACACAGGGAAGGCGGGCCTTTTGAATGGGCGAAAAAAACCCGCGACAGGCGCGGGTTTTAGTGAGATCGGTAAGGATTATTTGCTTTTCTTAATGTGCTTAATCAAACGCTTACGCTTACGCATCTGGTTCGGCGTCAGGGTGTTGCGTTTATTCGCAAACGGGTTTTCCCCTTCCTTGAACTGAATACGGATAGGCGTACCCATCACGTCCAGCGACTTGCGGAAGTAGTTCATCAGGTAGCGTTTGTAGGAGTCCGGCAGATCCTTCACCTGGTTACCGTGGATCACCACGATAGGCGGGTTATATCCCCCGGCGTGAGCATATTTCAGCTTCACGCGACGACCGCGCACCAGCGGCGGCTGGTGGTCTTCAGCAGCCATGTTCATGATACGGGTCAGCATCGCCGTGCTCTGACGGCGGGTAGAGCTGTCATAGGCTTCACGAACGGATTCGAACAGGTTGCCGACACCACTCCCGTGCAGGGCAGAGATGAAGTGAACGCGGGCAAAGTCGATAAAGCCCAGACGGAAGTCCAGCGTCTCTTTCACCTGCTCGCGCACTTCATTGCTCAGGCCGTCCCACTTGTTGACGACGATAACCAGTGAGCGCCCACTATTGAGGATAAAGCCGAGCAGAGAGAGATCCTGATCGGAGATACCTTCACGTGCGTCAATAACCAGCAACACCACGTTGGCGTCTTCAATCGCCTGAAGGGTCTTGATCACCGAGAATTTTTCCACCACATCGGTGATTTTCCCGCGCTTACGCACCCCTGCGGTGTCGATAAGTACGTACTCACGTTCATCGCGCTGCATTGGAATGTAGATGCTGTCACGCGTTGTGCCTGGCATGTCGTAAACCACCACGCGCTCTTCGCCGAGAATACGGTTAGTAAGCGTAGACTTACCCACGTTTGGGCGACCCACGATAGCCAGCTTGATAGGCAGATCCTGCGGGTTGAAGTCGTCTTCCGGCTCTTCCTCTCCTTCTTCTCCGGCTTCAAACTGCGCCCAGTATTCAGCGTCCTCGTCCACCTCTTCCGGTGGGTTTACTTCATCAACCCACGGCAGCAGAACGGTTTCCAGCAGGCTGGTGACGCCACGGCCATGCGAGGCCGCGATAGGATAGATATCGCCCAGGCCTAAAGACCAGAAATCCGCAATGGCCTGATCGGCATCGATGCCGTCAGTTTTGTTCGCCACCAGGAAGGTTGGCTTTTCGCGTGAACGCAGATGTTTAGCGATAGCAGAATCCGCGGGCATCAGGCCAGCGCGAGCATCCACCATAAACAGAACGACATCCGCTTCTTCGATAGCCAGCAGAGATTGCTCTGCCATGCGGGTTTCTACGCCGTCTTCCGTACCGTCAATACCCCCGGTATCGATACAGATGAACTCGCGTCCTTCCACCTCTGCACGACCGTACTTACGGTCACGCGTCAGCCCCGGGAAATCCGCAACCAGCGCATCACGGGTGCGTGTTAAACGGTTAAAAAGAGTGGATTTTCCAACGTTAGGGCGCCCGACAAGCGCGACCACAGGTACCATGTTTGAAGCCTCATAAAATTCAAAATAACGTCGCTTTCGCAGCGTTTTTAAAAATGTCAAAACGGCTCCTGAGTGAACAGGAGCCGTTTAGTATACTACAACCGCCGTGTAATTAACGCGTGATCGCGTACAGCGTGCCGTCTTTTGCCTGAATCAGCAGTTTGCCGTCAGCCACAACGGGCTCCGTCAGGAAGCCTGAGCTATCCACTTTCTGCTGTGCCACGAAGCGGCCATTCTCTGGATCGATCCAGTGCATATAGCCTTCGCTGTCGCCCACCACCAGGCTGCCGTTATACAGTGCCGGTGCGGTCAGCAGACGGTGCAGCAGATCGCTTTGCGTCCACAGCGTTACGCCACCTTCGGTGCTCAGCGCCAGCAGGCGGTCGTTCTGATCCACCATATAAATACGGTTGCCGTCGACGATGAAATCGTTCACGGAACCCAGCTCACGTTTCCACATGATCTGGCCGCTACGCAGGTCCAGCGCCGTCAGGTTGCCGTTATACGCCAGCGCGTAAACCACACCGTCGACGATAACTGGCGTGGTGTCCACGTCACTCAGACGGTCGATTTCAGTTGAACCGGTCGCCTGGGAAATACGCTGCTGCCAGATCATCTGGCCCTGCTGCATCAGTACCGCGCTGACACGGCCGTTGTCACCGCCCACAATGGCGGCACCAAATGCGGTCGCCGGAGCAGATTCACCACGCAGAGACAGCGCTGGCATATCCAGGTTAACCGTCCATTTTACCAGACCATCGGCTTCGTTCAGCGCCTGCAACTGGCCGTTGCTGGTATGGATCAGCACCAGGCCGTCGCTGACAACCGGACGCGACAAGGATTCACCGGCAACGGTGGTCTGCCATGCAACCGAACCGTCGCTGGCATTCAGCGCGTAAACCTGCGCTTTTTCGCTGCCCACATACACGTGACCGCCAGTAACGGTCAGGCCGCCAGAAAGCAGTGCAGGTTTACGGGAGAACCAGCCGTCTTTTTCCGCCAGGTTAATGGACCACACTTCTTTTCCGTCATCAGCGTTCAGCGCTTTAACGGTGCCTTTGCGATCGGCCGCATAGACAACGCCGTCAGCAAATGCCGGGTGCAGGTTGGAATAAAAATCGCCAATACCATCGCCTACGGAAGTGTCCCAGGCGGTGGATGGGGTGAACTGGTTTTCAACCGTCGGCAGCGGGGACATTTTAACAACGTCTTCTTCGCCACTGAACAGTGAACAACCACTCAATAACGTAACAGAAAGCAGTCCTGGCAGAAGTAATTTACGCAATTGCATTGGGTCCCTCTCAGACGGACAAATTATTTATTTTCATCTGCATCATTTCGCTCAGCGCAGGTGAAGCTTTACTATCCACGCCAGCTTGCCACGCTTTACGCGCGCCCGCTTTATCACCCTTACTCAGCAGTGCTTCACCGCGAAGATCGGCAACAATAGCGGCAAAGCCTTCGCCTTTAATGGTATCAAGCGTTTTGAGCGCGTCGTCGGCTTTTTTCTGCTGAACCTGGATACGCGCCAGACGCAGATTGATCACCGCTTTCAGATTATCGTCACTGGCAGCAGCAAGCCCCTGAGACAGTTGCGCAGCGGCTTTGTCCAGTTCGTTTTTATCAACATACTGCTGAGCCACTTCCAGCGCAGCCAGCGCGCCGTAGGTGTTTTTGTTGTCAGCGGCAAATTTCTCCGCAGCCGTCAGCGTTTGCGGCTGATCGGCACGGATTGCGCTAACGGTATTTTCGTAGTTCAGGGACGAACCGCGAGCAGAGTCAGCCTGATGATTGTTCCAGTAACGCCAGCCTACCAGCGCACCAACACCTAAAATAACCCCTACAACCAGTGCCTTGCCGTTTTCAGTAAAGAAGCGTTTAACCGCATCAACCTGGTCGTGTTCGTTCTCGTAAATTTCCACGCAGTCCTTCTCCTTAGCCCAATAGAGTGCGCAAGTGCGCCGCAACGCCATCCTGCGTTACCGTAGTTTGCTCACCAGAGCGCAGGTCTTTAACTACCACTTCGCCGTTGGCCACTTCGGACTCACCCAGCACCAGTGCGATACTTGCGCCCCACTTATCGGCACGAGCAAACTGTTTTTTAAAGTTGCCGCCGCCGTGGTTGGTCATCAGCTTAACGTCCGGCAGCGCATCGCGCACGCGTTCGGCAAGCTGCATTGCCGCAGACTGCGTATCCGCACCTGAGGCCACCAGGTATATATCGACAACAGGATCGGCTTTAAATTCCGGATTAACTGCCTGAACCAGCAAAACAAGTCGCTCAAGGCCCATCGCGAAGCCTACTGCCGGTGCTGCGCGACCACCCAGTTGCTCGACCAGACCGTCATAACGACCGCCAGCACAGACGGTGCCCTGCGAACCGAGGCTGGTGGTGACCCACTCAAATACGGTGCGGTTGTAGTAGTCCAGACCGCGCACCAGACGCTGGTTAACGGTATAAGCAATGCCCGCCGCTTCAAGCAGCTTGCACAGGCCGGCAAAGTGTTCGCGGGAATCCTCATCCAGGTAGTCACCCAGCGCTGGCGCATCATTCAGCAGCGCCTGTACGTCAGGATTTTTGGAATCGAGTACGCGCAGCGGGTTGCTGTACATACGACGCTTACAGTCTTCGTCGAGCTTCTCTTTGTGCTGTTCCAGGAACGCCACCAGCGCATCGCGATAGTTCGCACGCGCTTCCAGAGAACCGATAGAGTTCAGCTCCAGGGATACGTGCTCAGAAATACCGAGCGCACGCCACCAGCGGGCAGTAAGCATAATCAGTTCAGCATCGATATCTGGTCCTTGCAGACCAAACACTTCCACGCCAAGCTGGTTGAACTGACGGTAGCGGCCTTTTTGCGGACGTTCGTGGCGGAACATCGGGCCGATATACCACAGGCGCTGCTCCTGATTGTACAGGAGACCATGTTCGATGCCGGCGCGTACGCAACCCGCCGTCCCCTCAGGACGCAGGGTCAGGCTGTCGCCGTTGCGGTCCTCAAAGGTATACATCTCTTTTTCAACCACGTCGGTTACTTCGCCGATCGCGCGTTTGAATAACGGGGTCTGCTCTACAATCGGCAAACGAATTTCGCTGTAACCGTAGCTGCCGAGCACCTGCTTCAGTGTGCCTTCAATGCGCTGCCAGATGGCGGTTTCGCCAGGCAGATAATCGTTCATGCCGCGGATGGCTTGAATGTTTTTTGCCACGTTTATTCTCTTTCTATATACAAAAAAGAACCCAAAGAATGGGTTCAATCATACATGGGAAGCAGCCTGCTTCCCATCACGTTATTTTTCAACCTGCTGAACGCTGATGCGCTGCGCTTCGTCCATCATCGTCGCTTTTGCACGAATGCGGGCTTCGAGCTGGTCGATCATGTCACTATTATCCAGACGATCTTTACGAACGCCATCCTCATAGAGACCACTTTTCTTGTTACCGCCGGTCACGCCCAGCGTGGACACCAGCGCTTCACCCGGACCGTTCACCACGCAGCCGATGATGGAAACGTCCATCGGGGTGATGATGTCTTCCAGGCGCTGCTCCAGAGCATTCACGGTGCCGATCACGTCAAACTCCTGACGTGAACAGGTTGGGCAGGCGATGAAGTTGATCCCACGCGCGCGGATACGCAGTGATTTCAGGATGTCGAATCCGACTTTGATCTCTTCCACCGGATCGGCGGCCAGGGAGACACGTAACGTGTCGCCGATGCCTTCAGAGAGCAGCAGGCCGAGACCAATCGCAGATTTTACCGAACCGCTGCGCAGACCGCCCGCCTCGGTGATGCCAAGATGCAGCGGCTGATCGATCTGTTTTGCCAGCAGACGATACGATTCAACGGCCAGGAAGACGTCAGACGCTTTGACGCTCACTTTGAACTGATCGAAGTTAAGGCGATCCAGGTGATCGACGTGACGCATGGCGGATTCGAGCAGCGCCTGCGGCGTCGGCTCACCGTACTTTTCCTGGAGATCTTTTTCCAGAGAGCCAGCGTTTACGCCGATACGGATTGGAATGTTTTTGTCGCGGGCGCAGTCAACCACCATGCGAATGCGCTCTTCGTTGCCGATGTTGCCTGGGTTAATACGCAGACAATCGACACCGTATTCAGCGACTTTCAGCGCGATACGGTAATCGAAGTGAATATCGGCAACCAGCGGAACACTCACCTGCTGCTTGATCAGTTTGAACGCCTCGGCGGCGTCCATGGTAGGCACAGAGACGCGAACAATGTCCGCGCCGACGCGTTCTAATGCTTTGATTTGATTGACCGTCGCTTCTACATCCGTAGTACGCGTATTGGTCATCGACTGGACGGCGATAGGCGCCCCATCGCCGATTGGCACGTTCCCAACGTAAATCCGTTTCGATTTTCTACGTTGAATAGGAGCCTGGTTATGCATGTAAAATCTCCCGCATTGCCCGTCTGTTACTGTGCTGCTGATTGTTCGGCATTAACGGTAAGACGCGCAACCTGGTTAGTTCTGATAAAGCGGCTCAGATCGACAGGTTTTCCTTGATACTGGATCTGTACCGCTGCCGGTGCGCCGATTTTAAGCTTGTAAGGTGCCTGGCCCGTTAGATTTAACGTGCCATCTTTACGTTGCAGGCCGCTGAACAGCTTTTTACCTGTCGCGTCAGTCACTTCCAGCCAGCAATCAGCCGTAAAATTCATCACCAGCGCATTCGGGTCCACGGCAGGTGCCGCCGTGCCAGCCGGGTCAGTTGGCAGTGACGCCGCGGTGTTCTCTGCCGGTGCCGTTGCCGCAGGGGCGGTATCAACATTGGCCTGAGAAGGTGATACGACCGCGTTCTGATCCTGGGTCTGGGTGGCTGGCGCGGTATTCGCCGTCGCTTCTGGCGTCGCCGCTGGCTCGGTTGCAGGCGTGTTGCTTGCTGCCGACTGAGGTTCGCTGGAGGTCGCCCCTTCGGTGCTCAACGGCACGCTTTGCGCGCCGTTATTACCAGACTGATTAAGCTCAGCGGAGGACTGATCGGCCATGGTGGTGATCTCTTCCTGCTGCGCTTTGTGGTTTTGCCACCACCATGCGCCCGTCAGGCCGACAACCACAAACAGGACCAGCCAGGTAAAGCTCATCAGCCAGCCATCGCGTTTTTTACGACGTTTACCCAGAGAGAAGCTTTGCATCGGCGCAACTTTTGCCGCACGCACAGGCGCCTGCTTCTCCATCATCGGCAGTAATTCGTCTTCAGGGATATGAACCAGTTTGGCGTAAGAACGGATATAACCGCGCAGAAACGTTGAAGCCAGATCGGCGGGTGCCTTATCTTCTTCAATATCGCGAACGGTGGAAACCTTCAGGCACAGGCGTTCTGCAACGGCTTGCTGGCTAAGTCCGAGTTGTTCACGGGCGTTGCGAAGACGAACGCCAGTGGAGAGTGCTGCATTTTGATCGTGAGTGGCTTCAGTATTCATTCGCTACAACTACTGGTACGTGAAAATAAGGGTTCTGGTGCCGGTGAGTCACAATGCCACCCGCACCGCGAAACTTTAGGTCAGTTAACCTGGAACAAACAGTATAAGACTGTCGGGCCGCAGATGACAGCGCTGGCAGGCCTTCACGCTAAACTGTTGTTACGTCGTTACATACTGCCCGAAAGTCGTATGAAACGCACCGTAATTATTAATCAGTCGTGATGATTGTGACTGAATATTCAGTAAATTAATGCTTCACGGCGCAAAAAATGCGCCGTGTCTGCATAATAATCAAACGGTTTTAACCGCGATTGACTCACCCTGCATACGCTTACGCAGCGTACGCTTGGTACGGTCAATAACGTCACCCGCCAGCTGGCCACAGGCTGCGTCGATATCGTCGCCACGAGTTTTACGTACGATGGTGGTGAAACCATACTCCATCAGCACTTTTGAGAAGCGATCGATACGGCTGTTCGAGCTACGGCCATACGGCGCGCCCGGGAACGGGTTCCATGGGATCAGGTTGATCTTGCATGGCGTATCTTTAAGCAGTTCAGCCAGCTCATGTGCATGCTCGGTACCGTCGTTAACATGATCCAGCATCACGTATTCAATGGTCACGCGGCCCTGGTTAGCGTTGGATTTCTCCAGGTAACGGCGCACGCCAGCCAGGAAGGTTTCGATATTGTACTTTTTGTTGATCGGCACAATTTCGTCACGGATGGCGTCGTTTGGCGCGTGAAGAGAGATGGCCAGCGCAACGTCAATCATGTCACCCAGTTTGTCCAGCGCAGGCACCACGCCGGAAGTAGAGAGCGTAACGCGGCGCTTGGACAGACCAAAACCGAAATCGTCGAGCATAATTTCCATCGCCGGAACGACGTTGGTCAGGTTGAGCAGCGGTTCACCCATCCCCATCATCACCACGTTGGTGATTGGACGTGTACCGGTGACTTTCGCCGCGCCCACGATTTTCGCGGCACGCCAGACCTGGCCGATGATTTCCGACACGCGCAGGTTACGGTTAAAGCCCTGCTGCGCCGTAGAGCAGAATTTGCACTCCAGCGCACAGCCCACCTGAGAAGAAACGCACAGCGTGGCGCGATCGTCTTCCGGGATATACACGGTTTCAACGCGCTGATCGCCAACGGCAATGGCCCACTTGATGGTGCCATCTGAAGAGCGCTGCTCTTCCACCACTTCCGGTGCGCGGATTTCAGCCACTTCTTTAAGCTTATTGCGCAGCACTTTGTTGATGTCCGTCATGTCATCAAAGTTGTCGCTGCAATAGTGGTACATCCATTTCATGACCTGATCGGCACGAAACGGCTTCTCGCCCATCTCTTTAAAGAACTCGCGCATCTGCTGACGGTTCAGGTCCAGCAGGTTAATTTTTCCATTTTTATTGGGAACCGCAGGAATGGCGACTTCGGAGGTATTCACTAATTCAGACATAATTTTTTCCGGCCTCGTTGTTACACGTTGTGGCCCTTGGTGGGTTGAAAAGAAACGCCCCGGTAAGCAGTCTGCTCGTCCGGGGCGTTGCATTGTACAAAGTCTGGCGCAGGGATGCCACGTTTGCACGCGGCATTTACGAAATTATTAGCGAGTGCGCGGGCACACTTCGCCTTCAGCGAAGAAGAACGCGATTTCGCGCGCAGCAGATTCAACAGAGTCGGAACCGTGGGTGCCGTTCTCGGTGAAGCTGTCTGCGTAGTCGGCGCGCAGAGTACCTGCCAGTGCGTTGTCCGGGTTGGTTGCACCCAGCAGATCGCGGTGACGCTGTACCGCGTTTTCGCCTTCCAGTACGGATACCACGATTGGGCCAGAAGTCATGAACTCGACCAGACCGTCAAAGAATGGGCGACCTTCGTGCTCAGCGTAGAAACCGCGAGCCTGCTCAACGGTCAGGTGCAGCATTTTGGTGCCAACGATCTTAAACCCTGCTGATTCAAAGCGAGCGAAGATGCTGCCAATAACGTTTTTTGCCACCGCGTTTGGTTTGATGATGGAAAAAGTACGTTCAATAGCCATTGATAACCTCTGTAAAATGTTCTGTTGTTTTTGCATACCTGAGTATGGTGTGGCGCGGATTATAAAGAGCAATAGCGCCATTGCCTATGGTTATGCATAACATTTTTTTAAAATGAGACGAAGATTAGCAACAGCTCGTATTTCGCATACCGTGTTGATGATGAAAACAGAGCGGACACTGCTTTTCATCAGACGTAAATGACCAGAAATGACGGTGGCACGTCAGGCAAACGGCTTCATATGCCGGTATGGTCACGCTTTTCGCTGTTCCTTCTGTTTGCGTCACGTTTATCGCCGCATGCTGGCATACCGCTTCGCAGCCGCCGCACCCCGTACAGCGTCCGGTTTCCACGACCAGTTCAGCGTTCTCAAACCGAATCGCGTTTTCCGTACAACTCCGCCAGCACGCGCCGCAGAGTACGCAGGATTCGGTATCGAGAGTTATCTCTGCCTCGCTAAACGCAGAAAACGCCCTGCGCAGATCACGCTGACCGGGCACGACGCTACAGACCCGGACATCCTCACGGGGAACGTGCATCAGCGCACGCCGGGCGGTATTAACCTCGTTGACGGGTATATGTTTAAACGCCCACGCCGCTTCACCGCGTCGACGAAGCGCCAGATTCAGCCGGGCAATAGCCAGCAACCAGTCAGGATTCTGCTCCGCGTCGATACTGATAAAACGAACGTGGTACTGCGCGTGCCACAGCAGAAGCTCATTCACCCCTGGTGCACGGTCAGTAAACGGCCCAACAAGCGTATCGCCACTCAGAAAGCGTTTTCGCGGCGTGATGCCGGTGATGGCCCCAGCGGGGCAGACGAACAGGCAGTCACCGCATTCAATACAGCGGCTGTCATCAACCGAGACGCCTGAGTCGGTAAAAGAAAAAGCCTGCACGGGACAGACGTCCGCGCAGGCACAGCAGGAAGAGTGGCGAAAACGACGACGGACGCACGCATGCGTCACGTCCATCGCCGGGGCAAAGGTTAATCCGCCCATCAGCCAATACTGAAGAAAACAAAGCGCAGCATCAGCTCACCCACAATTAGCAAGGCGCTGCCCAACAGCATTGTGCCTCGCGCCGCTTTTAAGCCGCCCGCAGCAAAGCACAGCATACCCGCAACGGATACGCACCAGCTCAGCAGATGAACGGTTCGCAGTTGCTCCAGCATCTGTAGCGGTGCGTGAGGGAACGTCACCACGGTGTGGTCCATAGCCGTAATATCTGCCAGCCAGACGGGCTGCATCACCAGACGCACAAGCACCAGCAGCGTGATAATGACAACCGCCGCACGCACGGTTGACTGGGAACGCGTCCCAACGACCATGCAGGCTGAACCGATAATCCCCACCGAACCGATAAACAGCACCAGAGTGTTAACATGCTGCCATGTCACCACGGATGCGTGCATGTAGATCTGCGCCATGCAGAACACATCCACCAGCCCGACAAGACCTGCCACAACCAGCAGTGGCTTCCAGCCAGGCTTTTTGACAAACATCAGCAGCGTTGCGAGGCCAAGTGCCGCAAGATAAAGACTGGCAAAGATAATCTCACGGCTCAGCCAGGAGCTGGATACGTGGCGCAGCGCGTTAAAAGCATTAAGCGGATAGCCCATGTGCAGCGCGGAGGCAAGCAGCCCCAGGCTCGCCAGCACAAACGCTCCGGCAGCCGGCAGCAGCGCGCTACGTTGCGTGCTTCCGAACGCCAGCCACAGCGTAACGCCAACCGATCCTTGCAGGAACAGCGTAAAAATCAGCAGCGGTAACTCATGCATGACGTTTCCCCTCTTTCTCTGCGCCCTGATGCGCTTTGATCACCAGGTTTGGTTTGGTGATGGAGGAATCAGGCAAGCCTTTCACATCACAGACCGCACCATACTTCGCCCGCAGTTCATCAATCGGCCCGAATTTAATCGCTTCGAGTGGACAGGTTGCCACACAGACGGGCTGCTCTCCCTTCGCCTGGAGATCCACGCAGAAATCACATTTGGACATCTGCCCGGTCTGCTCGTTGAGCTGTGGCGCGCCGTAAGGGCAAGACCACGCGCAGTAGCCGCAGCCGACGCACTTATCAGTATCAACGCGCACAATGCCGTCTCCCGGACGCTTGTGCATCGCCGTGGTCGGACAGTTTTTAGTGCAGATTGGGTCTGCACAGTGGTTACAGGAAATAGAGAGCGTGTAGGCAAACACATTGTTGCTGACGCCGCCCTGCCCGGTTGGGATGAAATTCCCGCCATTGACTTCATAAACGCGACGGAAACGACGTCCGACCTCAAGGTTGTTTTTATCTTTGCACGCCACCTGGCATGCCTTGCAGCCCGAGCAGCGAGAAGAGTCGATATAAAAACCCAGCTGTTTGTCGCTCACCGGTGCGTAATGTTTAAACTGACTCATGCTTTAGCTACCTCCACCAGCATGGTTTGATGGGAATTCCCTTTCGCAAGCGCGGTAATACGGGCGGAACTGAGCACGTTCGCGCAGCCGCCTTTATCGATACCCTGCTCGTCCGGCTGCCACCAGGCGCCTGCCTGCATGGCCACCACGCCTGGAATGATGCGCGGCGTGACCTCCGCCGGGATCTCGCAAATGCCGCGCGCGTTATGAATACGCACGGTATCCCCCTGCGCAATGCCGCGCTTTTGCGCATCCTGCGGGTTGATCCACAGCTTTTGCTGCTGCGCCTCAATTAACCACGGGTTGGCGTACTGGGTGGAGTTAGCGCGGTTTTTCCCTTTCCAGGTGATCAGCTGGAGCGGGAAGGTTTTCGCCAGCTCGTCTTCCGGCCCTTCATGGGCAGGCACGTAGTGCGACAGCGCCGGAATTTCAGGGTGATGCATGTCGTACAGACGCTTCGAGAAGATCTCAATTTTTCCGGACGGCGTCGGGAACGGATGATTCTGCGGATCGCGAATGTTGTCTTCAAAGGCAACGTACGGCGCGCTTTTGAAAAGATGCTGACGCGTCTTCTGTAGCGTCGCGAAGTCCGGCAGGTTTTCATCCGGCATGGACAGCCGCGTCTGCTCCCAGATGTGCTCAATCCACGCTTTTTCGTCACGGCCCTCGCTGAACGCTGGCTCGACGCCAAGCTTAGCAGCGACCTCCCGCAGCCAGTCGTAGTCTGAACGGCGTTCAAATTCAGGTTCAATGAGCTTTTCTGACAGGATCAGATAGCTTGCCGTGCCCCAGGTTTCGCCGATATTCCAGCGTTCCATAAAGCTGATTTCCGGCAAAAGGAGGTCGGCGTATCTGGCGCTAGGCGTCATAAACAGATCGCTTGCGACGATAAACTCGATTTTCGACTCGTCTTCCAGGACACGGGTTGCCTGATGAAGATCCGGGTTCTGGTTAGCCAGATAATTGCCCGCCAGCGAGAACAGGATGCGGATATTGCTGTCCAGCTTCTCAGCATCCTTCAGGCCATCTTCCGCGGTTACCTTAGAAGCATCATCAGCAGCCTGCACCCAGTTCATGACCGAAATTTTGGCTTTGACCGGGTTGTCCGGCATCTCTGGCCCGGCCGCAAATTTGCGGTTTGCGCAGCCTCCATAGCCTGCTGCCCAGCCGCCTTTCACCCCAACGTTACCCGTCAGCGTGGCCAGTATCGTCGAGCCGCGCGCGGTGCGCTCGCCGCAGTTGTGACGCTGCGGTCCCCAGCCCTGGATCAGCGCGGCGGGTTTGGTGGTTGCGTAGTCGCGCGCCAGCTGACGAATAGTTTGTGCAGGCACGTGAGTGATTTTCTCTGCCCACTCGGGCGTTTTCGCCACGCCATCCTTTGCACCGCTCAGGTAAGCCATCAGGGATTCATTGGCCGGAACGCCTTCTGGCATGGCGTCTTCGTCAAAGCCCAGGGTGTAGCGTTGAATAAAGTCGCGATCGTGCAGATTCTCCGTGACGATCACATACATCATCGCGTCCATCAGGGCGTTGTCCGTGGCAGGAAGCAATGGGATCCACTGATCGGCAAGGGAGGAAACCGTATCGGAATAGCGTGGGTCAACAACGATAAAGCGCGTGCCGTTTTGCTTCATCTTCTGGTAGAAGTGGTTGCTGTGCCCGAAGATGGTTTCCGTCGGGTTATGCCCCCAGAGAATGACCAGTTTGGTGTCCAGCAGCGTGTCCAGAGAGCTGCCGCTGGCGGCGGTGCCATAGGTATACGGCGTTGCCGCCGCCGTGTTACCCATACTGACCGAGTGATAGCTTTCGAGATAGCCGCCGGTTAAGTTGAGCAGACGACGAACCATTTTATCGCCGGAAAAGGTCCCGCCGGACACCGCGGTGCCCACATGAACATAGCGTGACGCAGCACCGTATTTTTGCGTAATAGTTTTTAATTGATTCGCAATAAGGGTGGTGGCTTCATCCCAGGTAATACGTTCGAATTTTCCTTCGCCACGTTTACCCACGCGTTTCATTGGATATTTAAGCCGATCGGGATGATAAACAAATTTCCGATAAGCCCGACCACGAACGCAGGCGCGCATCACTGGCATCTGCGGATCCAGCGCGTTATCCGGTCGCGTTGAAATTCGGGTCACAACGCCATCACTGACGTGAGCACGAATATCACACTTGCCGCCGCAGTCAAACGTACTACAGGTTTGCACCACTTTTTCTTCAGGCGTAGCGTCTGAAACCGCCGCGTCCTGTGCCTGTACTTTGCCGGTTTTGACGACAAACGGCAGGGCGGCGAGCGCCGACCCTGCCTGAATAAAATGACGCCGGGATATGGCGGGAATAAGCCCTTCTCCCTGATGTTTATTTTTTTTCATTGCTCGTTCCTTCAAATAAAAACGCATTCTCGTTTTTTTTCAGGAACGAATATTGATAATTATCAAGCTAACTCTTGAGGAGTAACACTTAGCGATCTAATTCAAAATTCACCGTCACCGTTTGTCCTGTTTCATCTAATACAATTAATTGATATTTACCAGGCAAATATAATTGCAGTGAATAATTCTTCTGATGCCCGTCCAGCGGTTCGCCATTCAAAAACCACCATCGTTGCCCCTCCCCGCCGCTGGTTAAAACGTTGAGGGTAATATTTTTCTCACCTGGAAGACGTTTAATTACCGCCCCTTCTCTGACGCCTGACAACATCAGCGGCGCCGCATTATGGTTATCCAGCGGAGGGCAAATTGCTGAACGGGCGGGGAGACGAGCAGCCCGTTTTTCGGCAGCAGGCAGCCAGGGCTCCAGCGGCAGCGGCCAGACATCCAGCACTTTTTCTGTCGCATCAGGACAATCCGCCGCAACGCGTTTGCCTTCTTTATCCAGCCAGACCGGGAAACGGATCCCGCGAATACCTTCCTGTTCCGGCAGCAGCAGCGTAGGCGGTTCACTGCCTTCCAGCAGCCAGGTTGACAGCCGACGCCGACAGTTTTCGCTCCCTTCAGGCAGGGACTGGCCCCCCGGCCAGCAAATCACGCCCCGTCCTACGCTTGCGGGACGCGGATCGCGCGGCAGGCGCGCTTCATCCACCATCGAGCGGGACTGAAGCATGTTATTGACCTGATTCAGGAGCGGTACCGCGCTGGCGAAACCAAACTGCCCGGCAACGGGCGTGCCGTCCGGGCGTCCGGTCCAGATTCCGATGACATAGCGGGCATTCAGGCCGATGGCCCAGGCATCCCGGTAGCCATAGCTGGTGCCCGTTTTCCACGCCAGCGGCGCTACCTGGGGCAGCGCACTGTCCGGCAGGGGCTGTGCTTCATTAGCGAGAATGCGACGAATAATCCACGCCGCCCCCTGCGATAACAGCGGACGTTCGATCAGCGGATCGCCCGGCTGTAAACGCAGCCGGCCCGCCTTACCCTGACGCGCAAAGGCGCTATAGGCGGCAGCGATATCAGCCAGGCGTGCGCCTGCGCCCCCCAGGATCAGAGAGAGGTTGGGCTGTGCCCCCGCAGGCAGAATGAGCGGTAATCCCGCGTTGCTCAGCATTCCGGCAAAACGTTTTGGGCCGTACGCTTCCAGAACCTGCACCGCAGGCAGGTTGAGGGAACGCACCAGGGCTTCGCTCATACTGACCGGCCCATGGAAGCCGCTGTCAAAGTTGCCGGGACGATAATCCCCCGTTTTTCTTGGAACATCCTGTAATAACGAAGCGGGATGGATCAGACCATCGTCCAGCGCCATGCCATAGATGAATGGTTTGAGAACCGATCCCGGCGATCGGATCGCATTGACCATATCTACGTGGCTGAAACGGCTGTCATCATTGATATCTACCGAGCCTACCCAGCCACGCACTTTCATGGATGTATGATCCACGACGATCATCGCCAGCGAACTGCGGGCGGGCAGGCGTGATTTCCAGTTCATTGCCAGCTCTTCAAGCTGTCGTTGCAATGCTGCATCCAGCGTGGTGACTATTTTTGTGTCACGACTTTTACTCAGCATCATGCGGGAAAAGAGCGGCGCCAGTTGCGGCATCTGCCGGGGGGCCAGCCAGACCGGCTCTTCACGGGACTCTTTCACCTGCTTCTCAGACCAGACGCCCTGAGTCAGCATGCGGTCGAGTACTTTGTTCCGCGCCGCTTCGGCACGTTCCGGCCAGCGGTCCGGGCGCAGACGGCTGGGTGCTTGTGGTAGTACAGCCAGCAGCGCCGCGTCGGAATAGCTCAGCTGAGACGGCGGTTTGCCAAGGTAAGTCCAGCTTGCCGCGCCCACGCCCTGCAACGTGCCGCCAAACGGGGCACGGTTCAGATACAGCGTCAGGATTTCACGCTTGGAGAGATGCCACTCCAGCTGCATCGCCCGCCACAGCTGACGAATTTTACCGCCAAAGGTTCGCGGATGCGGATCCAGAAGGCGTGCCACCTGCATGGTAAGCGTGCTCCCGCCAGAAACCACTCTCCCGGAGGTGAGATCCTGCCAGGCGGCACGCAGTACAGATAGCGGATTGACGCCCGGGTGATCCCAGAACCAGCGATCTTCATACTGGATCAGCGCCTCAAGATAGCGTGGGGAAACCTCTTTAATGGTAACCGGATAGCGCCAGATGCCTTCGCTGTCGGCAAAACGCCACAACGGAACACCCTGCTCATCCACCACCACTCGCGCAGGGTTGACCTCTTTCAGGGGCAACGGCCACACGCGGTCAGCGACGACAATCAGCCCCCCTGAAACGAGAAGCGCTCCCGCCAGCCACAGCCAGCGGGAGCGAATCAGGCGTGCTATCCGCATCTTACGGAACAACGATCAGCGGGCCACTGGCCGCCCCCGTTGCCCGCCACTGCGGAACGTACATGGACTCGACCATCGGAACAGGCACCTGGTAGGTTCCCGGCGTAACGGCACGGGCCAGGTAAACCAGCGTGACCGGCTGACCTTCATTGACCGGCACCGCGGCCACAAAGCGATCGTCGCGGAATTCCATGTGCTGAATATCAGACTGTTGCATCTGATTCAGCAGGTTTTGCACTTCACTGCCGCTGTCCTGCAAGCTGGCGCTGCTGCTCGCCAGATTCTGGTTTTCCAGCTCCAGACCTGCCGGGAGCAGATCCACCACCAGCGCATCCGGCACGTTCTGGCTGGCCTTCACTTCCAGCCATACCAGAACCAGTTCACCGCTCTTCAGAGAAGAGAGCGACTTGCTGCTGCCGTCTGTCGCCAGGATATGACGTTCAATCTGCAAGACATTAGAGGATGGCTGAGGCGCATACTCCGGATAGCCAGTAGTGTCCAGTCGTACCCACAGCGGCGTAGTGCCGGTATTCGTCATCTTCAACGCACCAATCTGATCGCCGTTCAGGTTTTCTACCTGCGCTTTATCACTGCTTTGGGTCTGTTCAGAGAGAGAGGTCGTTGCCTGCCACGCACCTGACAAGGTTTGCAGTGATCGTCCGGCCAGGAACAGCGCATTGCTCTCCTGGGTAGACAGCCAGCGCTGGCTGAACGCGTCTTCAGATAACGCGTTCAGCAGCCTGTTTTGCGCATCCGGCAGCAGCTTGTACTCTTCCAGCAGGGAGAGCATCAGGGCATTATCACGCAGCTGGCTGCCGTAATCCGCCATCCAGTTTCGGCTGTCGTTACGGGGTGTTTTGAGAGCCAGATCCAGCGCCTGCTGGCTGCGCGGTGCATCCCCCATCAGTTTGAGTGCCATGCCCAGCTGCATCAACGGAAGCCCGGAAGCAGCCTGAGCGTGGCGCTCCCAGATTTCACGCAGCGCACCGAGCGGCGCTTTTTGCTGACGCGCCAGCACCAGCGAAGCATACGCCTGGACAGCAAATTTGCTGGCCTGGGTGTCGTCGCTGTAGCGGATGGACATCATGCCCGGATCCTGTAAATAGCGCAGCAGTCGGCTGTTGGCGTTATTCACCGCCTCGGCAGGCACGCTGTAACCCTGCTCCCCTGCCCGCACCAGGAAGTCCGTGACATAGGCGGTCAGCCAGTACTCTTCCGGGCCGTTTTTATCCCACAAGGCAAAACCGCCATCGTCACGCTGCATTTGCAGCAGACGGGAGATCCCGATATCAATGGCCGCACGGCGTTTATCGTCGGTATCGCCTTTAATGCCCAGTGCCTTCAGCTGTGCCGCGTTGGTGTAGAGGGACGGGAACAGGCCGCTGGTGGTCTGCTCAAGACATCCATACGGATAGGCCTGAAGTTCACGTATGTAGCGCGCCAGGTTCAAAGGTGGTTTACCGCTGAGCAACAGCTGCCCCTGTAGCGTGGCAGGCGAGAAACCTTCGATATGCTGTGCTGGCGCACTCCAGGATTCGCCAGGATTCAGCATCGTGCCCGTATTCACGGTTTGCGCCGGGAATGCGGGACGCACGCCAATTTTCCAGCTCTTCTGCTGCGGCGCAAACGTCTCACCTGGCAGCTGAAGGCCCGTCACCTGAGCAGTCACTTCCCCATCGCCATAGCCCTCCAGGGCACGCACCGGTATAAACAGGGTGCTACGTGCGCCTGGCGGCAGCTTAACCGGCTCTGGCTGAGCACCTTCGAGCGACAACTTACCGGCTGCGGTTAACGCAATGCTCAGCGTTTGCGGCTGGTCAGTCAGGTTAGTCAGGTCCAGCGTCAGGCGGGAGGTATCGCCACTTGCGAGGAACCGCGGCGTGTTAAGCTCGGTGATAATCGGAGCCGCCACAATGATTTTGCTTTCGCTGCTGCCGAAATCGTCTTCCGTCCAGGCCTGCGCCATCAGACGCAGTTCACCGTTGAAATCGCCAATCGGCAGCGTGATGGTGCCTTCGCCGTTGGCATCAAGCGTAACCGGCTGCGCCTGCTGGGCAATAATGGTGACATGGTTCACCGGTGGCTTACCGCCGCGTTTCAGTTCATCGCCGTCTCCGCCAAAGCGCAGTGCGGCCAGACGTCCCTGACCTTCAATCACCTGGCCGTAAACATCATAGATGTCCGCGCCATAGCGCTTCTGACCGAAGAAAGCTTGCCACGGATCCGGCGTGACGTAGTCGGTAATGTTCAGCACGCCGCTATCGACAGCCGAGACCAGCACGTTCACCTTCTGTGGCACAGCCCCCTCTTTTACGCTGGCTTTCACTTTCACAGAAAGCGTCTGGTTCGGACGCATTTTTTGCGGGTTATCCAGTGCGATGTTCAGGCGACGATTTTCGTCCCCCATTGGCAGATGCAGCAGGCCAACCGCCCGTTTTGGCGTGGCGGATTTTGATTTATCGCCAGGACGAACCACCAGCGTGCTGAGATAGAGATCGTGACGTTTCCAGGCCTTGTCGACCGGGATAGCGAGATCCAGACCGTTAGCCGGTACGTCGATCTCTTTCCACCACAGCGGCCCTTCACTGGACTCGATCATCGCATAGCCCTTGCCTGCGGCCGGCGCGGCGATGTGCAGTTGGATGGTATCGCCTGGCTGATAGGATGGCTTATCCAGTTTCAGCGTCACGCGGTCAGGGCGCGCGGCCCCGGTGCCGTCGCTGTTATCCTGCCAGCTGTAGCCTGCCCAGAAGCGCACGCTGCTGACCATGTCATCAGGGGCTTTCACTTCCAGACGGTATGAGCCCCACTCCACCGGGAAGGTGACTTTACCGGTTTCATCGGCCTTGAGGTTTAGCTCCTGCTCGCCCTCAACCAGATCTTTTTGATCAAACTGAGACTGCCAGCCCTCACTCTCGGACCAGTTCCAGAAGTAGTCACGACGCTCGCGAATCAGTCGTACCTGTAATCCGGAAACGGCCTTTTTGGCTCCGCTGGCATCGGCATAGACGATGTCGAAGCTGGCGTTGCCGTTCTCGTCGACGATCGGCTGGTTGACGGTAGTATCGGTGCGGTAGTCGTAAACCGCCTTGCTGGCGAACTGAGGGCGAATACCCGGCAGCTCAGCCGCCGGCCAGATAGCCTGCTCAGCGCGTCGCGTTACCGGACGCCCACCTGATTCCAGCAGGCTGGCCTGCAAAATCAGTTGCAGCGGCGAGTGCGCCTCTTTCCACTGGCTTTCGGTGGTAACCTGTCCGCGCCCCTGTTCGTCCAGCGTAAGCTGCACTTCATCCAGGCTGCGGCTCAGGTTCTCCTCGGCAATATCACCGAACTGGAAGCCAGGCAGCGCAGGCACCGCGTCACGTAGCGGACGCAGGAAAAGCTGGCCTTGCAGAGAATTGCCGTTAGCTGGCGCGCCGTACAGGTAATAGCCCACAACGTTAAAGTCCACATCCTCCTGCGGGGAAACCGGCGTTTTTTGCCCGGTCAGATTCAGCGCCATACGCTCAGGCATAAAATCTTCGACGTGGAAATCCCACATGCGCTGCTGGTTATCCCCCGTATTCGCGCGAATATGCCACATGCCGGTCTGGGCGCCGCTATCAAGCGAATAGTTGAAGCGATAAAGGCCATTCTCAGGTTGCACAACGACCGTACGCGCCACCTGTCCGTCCGGACGCAGCACGTCAAGTTTTACCGGTTGATCGGGAAGCGGTTTGCCATCGCTGTCGCGAAGCAGGCCGTTAAGGATCACCGTTTCACCCGGACGATAGAGATCGCGCGGGCCAAACATAAAGAACTGTTTGCTGTAACCCGGGTTACCGGCGATATCAAACTCCGCCAGATCCAGCGCCGGAAGTTTGAGGTCAAGAAGCGTGGTCTGGCCATCTTTACTGGCAAGGATCAGCGCGGCTTCTTTATCGGTTTCCAGTTTCGCATGACCATCGGCGTCGCTGTTCGCCTCGGCCAGAGTCTGCCCTTTATCGTTCAGAAGGGTAATGGTCACGCCTGACTGCGCCGCACCGTTTTCAAGACTCTGGGTGAAGATGTCCAGGCGGTTATGATAACGGTGAGCGGACAGCCCAATATCACTTAAGGTAAAGAGCGTCGCGGCGTTACTGTAGTTATAGTGACCAGCCTGATTCATCACGGCGATATAGACGCCAGACTGCTGGAGCGGCTTAATATCTTTGAGCGGCAGGAGCAGTTTTTCACGCGTGTTGCGCGCCGGGTTGAGGTCGAAACGGCCGGTGTAGACCAGTTCCGCCATCTTCAGCAGATTGTCAGATTCCCAGTTGGTCAGCGAGTTACGGTACTCCCACTGGCTGACAAACGAGGCCAGCGACTCCGGCTTAACGCGGTAGAAGTTCACGTCCACATTGTTGACGTTGAGCGCCATCACCGGCAACCCTTCCACCACTTTACCCGGCAGCAGCGATCCGCGGCTGGCGAATCCGACCGTCGGTTCAACATCCCGGGTGGTGATCGCTTTTTCATAGTCAATGCCGAATGTCGCTTTGTTCAGCGCCAGCAAATCACGTTCGACGGTGACAACCAGATTACGATTCGGCTCCAGATGGCGCAGGCGCAGCTCTTTCAGATTGGGGGCCAGTTCCCAGGCGCCGTCCACTTTGCCGCTTTTTTTATCCACCACATGTACCGTTTTCGCAAAATCCTGGCTGGGATCCAGCGGTACAGAGAAGGTCAGAACCAGCGTCGCGGCGCCGTCGAGTTGCACTTCCGAGGCATCCAGCAGCGTCAACGCCTTACCCTGACTCTGCGCGGCCAGCTTAGCCAGCTTTTCAGGATCCGGTGTTGCCGGGGTTTTCTTTTCTGATGCAGTAGACGCTGCGGGGGCAGCGGCCTGAGGTTTGTCGTCGCTGTTATCACAGCCGACAAGCGTAAAGGTGGTGAGCAGCGCGAGAGAGATCGCAGCTAAGCGAAACGGTTTCATCCTGTGTCCCTGGCCTGAGGGGCCTGTTGGTCATCGTCCGGATAAGTATTATCCGCAAGTTTCGTTAATACAAAAAGTCCAATTTTATAATCTGGAAAGCACCTCGCAGAATGGCATCACGCCGCTACGCCGTGATGGAACCGCGATCACAGCGCATAACGTTACATGTTACCTTTCACGTCATTTGTTTTTAAAACAAGAAGATAGCTGGATAAGCTCGCATCAGGCCTGCTAGTTTTATGACCATGACGCACCCTGAGTGCGCGGTTCAATAAGAGAGAAAGCCATGAAACGAGCCGTGAACGCCCTACAAAATTTCGGAAAATCACTTTACGGACCTGTACTTATCTTACCCATCGTCGGCCTGTTTATCGCCTTTGGGAATGTGCTGGGTAACGGCAATCTGGCCGAGTACCTGCCGTTTCTCGGCCACCCGCTGATCCAGAGTGTCGGCCAGCTGATCGCCAAGTCTGCCGTGTCGGTGCTGGTCAACCTGGCGCTGGTGTTTGCCGTTGGGATCCCCATTGGACTGGCAACCCGAGACAAAGGCTACGCGGCGCTGATTGGGCTGGTAACTTTTATCGTGTTTATCAATGCCATGAACGTGACGTTACAGCTTCAGGGGGAACTGGCCCCTGCGGAACAGATGAAAGCCGCCGGACAAAGCATGGTGCTGGGCGTCCAGGTGCTGGAAATGGGCGTTTTCGCCGGGATCCTGACCGGGGCGCTCTCCGGTTATCTGTACAACAAATATTCCGGTGTCCAGTTTAACGGCGCGATGGCGATTTACTCCGGCCACTGCTTTGTCGCGATTGTGATGCTGCCTGTCTCTATGCTGCTCGGCGTGGTCATGAGCGAACTCTGGCCGTACGCACAGCATGGAATAAGCGATCTGGCGCTGGCGATCAAAGGGTCCGGTCCGTTTGGCGTGGCGATCTACGGTTTCCTTGAACGCATTCTGGTGCCGACGGGCCTGCATCATCTGGTCTATACGCCGTTCCTGTATACCGAACTGGGCGGCACGCAGGAGGTATGCGGCGCAACCTATCAGGGCGCGCGCAATATCTACTTTGCCGAGATGGCCTGCCCGGACGTGAAGCAGCTCAGCAGCACCGTGGTGTGGGACGCACGCGGCATCAGCAAAATGTTTGGCCTGCCTGCCGCCGCGCTGGCGATGTACATGACCGCGAAGCCAGAGCGTAAAGCGATTGCGAAAGCGATTCTGATCCCGGCGGCGCTGACCTCGCTGCTGGTCGGCGTAACCGAGCCGATTGAGTTCTCCTTCCTGTTTGTCGCCCCGCTGCTGTTCGTGGTGCATGCGGTGCTGACCGGTATCGGCATGATGCTGTTCTCGCTGTTTGGCGTTCACGCCATCGGCGCCAACGGGATTATCGATTTCATCCTCTACAACCTGCCGCTCGGCACGGAGAAGTCCAACTGGCCCATGTACATCGTGGTCGGGCTGATCATGTTCGCTCTTTATTTCGTGGTATTCCGCTTCCTGATCCTGCGCTTCAACATGAAAACGCCGGGGCGTGAAGATGAGGACCAGGAGACACGCCTTTACAGCAAGCAGGAGTACCAGGCGAAGGGCAATAACGACGGGCTGGGCGAATCGATCGTTGTGGGTCTGGGCGGTCGGGAAAATATAGAGGTAGTGGATAACTGCTACACCCGCTTACGCGTCACGGTGAAGGACGTCGCCATCATCGACGAACCGCGCCTGAAAGCGACCGGCGCGAAAGGGATAATCAAACAAGGTAACAACGTTCAGGTGGTCTACGGGCTGCATGTCAAAAAAATGCGAGAAGCCGTTGAGACGTTTCTCTGAAAGGAGCTAAAGATGTTTACACCCCCATTTATTCTGTCGATTGCCGGCGGCGGTAGCACTTACACGCCAGGTATTGTGAAAAGCCTCATGGTGCGTCTGCACGATTTCCCTCTGGCAGAGATCCGCCTGTATGACATTGACGAGGCGCGCCAGAACACCATCGCGCCCGTGGTGGAGAAGGTTATTCGCGACCACAGCCAGAGCATCAAATTTACGGTCACCAGCGACCCAGAAGTGGCCTTTAGCGGCGCGCATTTTGTCTTCGCCCAGATGCGCGTCGGGCAGTACAAAATGCGTGAACAGGATGAGAAGATCCCGCTGCGTCACGGCGTGGTGGGCCAGGAAACCTGCGGCCCCGGCGGGCTGGCCTACGGCCTGCGCACGATCCTGCCGATGGTGGAGCTTATCGATCTGGTCGATCGCTACGCGCACGAGAAAGCCTGGATCGTGAACTACTCCAACCCGGCGGCGATCGTCGCGGAAGGCGTGCGCCGCCTGCGTCCGAACGCGAGGGTGCTGAACATCTGCGATATGCCGGTTGCCGCGATGCGCAATATGGGCGCCATTCTGGGCGTGGATCGTCATAAACTGGAAGTGGACTACTTCGGCCTGAACCACTTCGGCTGGTTTACCCGCGTGCTGGTGGACGGCGAAGACAAGCTCCCGGAGTTGCGTAAGCATATCGCGAAGTTTGGCCTGCTGACGGAAGATGCGGCTAAAACCGATCCGCAGCATTCCGATCCGTCGTGGGTGAAAACCTGGCGCAATATCAAGCCGATTATGGATAACTTCCCGGAGTACCTGCCGAACCCGTATCTACAGTACTACCTGATGCCGAACCAGATTGTGGAGCATCAAAACCCGGACTATACCCGCGCCAACGAAGTGATGAACGGGCGCGAGAAAAAGCTGTTCGCCGCCGCCGAAGAATATCAACGCACCGGAATTTTACCGGATGCCTTCCACGTGGGCGTCCACGGTGAATTTATCGTTGACGTCGCCTGTTCGCTGGCGTTCAACCTGCGAAGCCGCCATCTTGTGATGGTGGAAAACCGCGGGGCGATTACCAACCTGCCGTACGATGCGGTGGTGGAAGTGCCTGCCTATATCACCTCCGAAGGGCCGGAGCCCGTCCGCGTGGGTCAGGTGCCGCTGTTCCACCAGACGCTCCTGCAACAGCAGCTGGCCTCTGAACAGCTGCTGGTTGAGGCAACCATCGAAGGCAGCTACGAAAAAGCGTTGCAGGCGTTCACTCTGAACCGCACCGTGCCAACCATGGAGCACGCGAAAGCGATTCTGGATGAGATGATCGAAGCCAACCGCGACTACTGGCCTGCGCTGCAAAAGGCCTGGCAGGACGGTGAAGCGGTGAAAAAATAGGGGCTTGCTCGCGAGTTGAACGTGGTTAGCTTGTCGGTGTCAGAAAAAACACCGACAATCCTTTTTTACGGAAAAGAATGGAGGCAACCATGTCCACCTCATATTTTGTCGCTGCCGACTGGCTGATTGAGCACGGCGACGACCCGGAAGTTCAGATTATCGATGCGCGCATGGCCCCTCCGGGCCAGGAGCATCGTGACGTTCCCGCTGAATACCGTGCAGGGCACCTGCCTGGCGCGGTATTTTTTGATATCGAAGCCCTCTCCGATCACACCTCTCCCCTGCCGCACATGCTGCCTCGCCCGGAAGCGTTTTCCGTGGCGATGCGCGAGCTGGGCATCAGCAAAGATAAACATCTTGTTGTTTACGATGAAGGTAATCTGTTTTCCGCGCCGCGAGCGTGGTGGATGCTGAAAAACTTCGGCGTGGAAAAGGTATCGATTCTGGCGGGCGGACTTGCGGGCTGGAAGCGCGACGAACTACCGCTTCAGCAGGGTGACGTCACGCTGCCGGAAGGGGAATTTGATGCCACGTTTGACGCTAACGTGGTCAAGCGCCTGACCGACGTGCTGGTCGTGAGCCACGAAAACACGGCCCAAATCGTCGATGCGCGTCCTGCTCCGCGCTTTAATGCCGAAGCGGATGAACCGCGTCCGGGGCTGAAGCGTGGACATATTCCGGGCGCACTGAACGTGCCGTGGGGCGACCTGGTGTTTGAGGGCGAGCTGAAAACCACCGATGAATTGCGTGCCATTTTTGAACGTCAGGGCGTGGATTTGCATCGTCCGGTTATTGCCAGCTGCGGCTCCGGCGTAACGGCCTGCGTGGTGATCCTGGCGCTGGCAACCCTTGACGCAAATGACGTGACCCTGTACGACGGCGCCTGGAGTGAATGGGGTGCACGAGACGATCTGCCGGTTGAACCGGCGAAATAATGGATAACCGCCTGGCAACGCTGTTAACGCGCGGGTCGTCGCTGACCCGCGCGGAGTATCGCGTCCTCGCCCACCTCACTGAGCATCCATTGCTGGTGGGCAACATCACGGTGCGCGAGCTGGCGCAGGCGACATTTGTCTCTACCGCGACGATTATGCGGCTGTGCCAGAAGCTGGGGTTTAGCGGCTTTAGCGAGTTTATCTGGCACTGCAAGCAGCTGCTTTCTGACACGCCGCATATCACCGCTCAGCCTGAGCAACATGCGGAAATGCCCGCGCTTTTTACCCGGTTCGTTGCCAACTATCAGCAGACCTTCCAGTGGGTCACTCAGGACAAACGCCAGCAGTTTGCCAGCCTGCTGCGCCAGAAAGAGAGCTTCTTTCTCTACGGTGCCGGGTTTTCGTACCTTTTTGCCGAGTACCTGACCAAGAAGTTGCAGGTGCTGGGAAAAACGGCCTTCATCTCCGGGCCGGGAGACAGCCGGAATATTTTTCTCAGCAACGCCGCGCGCTATCAGGTGTTTATTGCCGTTTCACGCAGCGGCGAAACGGAGCAGGTACTGGATAAAGCGCGGATCGCCAAAAACGTCGGCATGACGATCGTCGCGTTTACCCGCGCGTCGGCCAATACGCTGGCGGGTATGGCGGACGTGCATTTTCCTCTCTATGACGAAGCGGTACATTTCGCCGCCGAAGCCGCAGGTGTGACGTCGTTTGAGTCGAATCTGGTGCTGCTGATGGATTTACTGCTGCTGGAAGCAACGGGGTGAAGATCACCCCGCTGTGATCAGATAATGCGGTTGGTCTTAAGATCGCGCAGGAAGCCGCCCCAGCGACGCTCGTAGAACGGGGTGATGTGCTCGGTAATAAAATGGCTGATCCCCTTCTCACCTTTCTTCACCTGACAGATATCAATCGGCTCATCGCCCGGCAGGGTGTCGGTCGCCACGCTTCCCGCCGCCTGGATGATCTCGTCGATATCGCCGTCGGCCTCAATCCCTATCAGCAGAACAGGCTTTTCGTCAGCGCTCTCTTTGATGGAGCAGAGAAACGCGCGTTTTACCGGCTTGATGGTTTTAAACAGCGTGGTCAGGGAGTCAATCATCTGCGCGGGCGGCTCGGCCACTTCAGACAGCAGCAGCGTTTCGCCCCCTTCCAGCACCTCCTGAGTGCTGAGCGGGTTGCCCTCGTCACCAATCAGGTGGCTGATTTCGCGCGGAGTAAACTCTTTCCCGGTCGGCAGTTTGGCGTTGAGGAACAGCGTCTGCCCCAGGGTCATTTCGAACAACGTGCGCACCGGCATCACCACGAACGCCTGTTCGTCTTCTACCGCTTCCTGCAAGGCCTCGAGCGAAGTAAAGAACGGGATCACCGACGTGCCGTCGTCTTTCTCCCAGTGCAGCAGATCCAGCGCGCTGTCTTCGACAACCTGCTCCCCTTCCGCTGCGGTGCCCGGCACCCAGACGGTGGATTCCAGCAGCGTGCGGAAAAAGGCCGGACGGTGGGCGGGCTCGGTCGCCGCCTGCTCCAACAGGGTTTCTAATTCGTTTTTGGTTTCTGACATAACAATTCCAGATGTCGAATTTCCCCCTCACCCCTGCCCTCTCCCATGGGGAGAGGGTTAGGGTGAGGGCAAAGAGCATTACTCAGCCGTCAGCAGGTTCGCTACGGTACGCACGCCCAGACCGGTCGCACCCGCAGACCACTGCTCAACCGCCGCTTTACGGTAGGTTGCGGAGCAGTCAATGTGCAGCCAGCCTTCATGGTAGTTCTCAACGAAGTGAGACAGGAAGCCTGCTGCGGTGCTTGCCCCCGCCGGGTACGCTGCGCTCGCGGTGTTGTTCAGCTCGGCGAAGTTAGACGGCAGCTGGCTGCGGTGGAACTCGGCCAGCGGCAGACGCCAGAACGGTTCGTTTTCCGCCGCCGCGCTGGCCAGCAGGCGAGCGGCCAGCTTGTCGTCGAAGCTGAACAGGGCGTGATAGTCGTTACCCAGGGCAGTTTTCGCCGCGCCGGTCAGGGTCGCCATGTCGATAATCAGCTCCGGCTTCTGCGCAGAGGCGTCGATCAGGCCATCGGCCAGCACCAGACGGCCTTCGGCGTCGGTGTTCATCACCTCAACGTTTTTACCGTTGCGGTAGCGAATGATGTCGCCCAGCTTGAAGGCGTTGCCGCTCACCATGTTGTCCGCGCAGCACAGGTAGAGCTTCACGCGCTTGTTCAGGCCACGGGTGATGGCGAAGGCCAGCGCGCCGGTAATGGTCGCCGCGCCGCCCATGTCGGACTTCATGGAGTCCATGAATGCGCTCTGCTTCAGGCTGTAGCCGCCGGTGTCGAAGGTGATGCCTTTCCCGACCAGACAGGCAAAGACCGGGGCTTCTTTGTCGCCGGTTGGGTTGTAATCCAGCGCCAGCAGGACCGGAGGACGCTCTGAGCCACGGCCCACGGTGTGGATACCCATGTAGTTCTGCTCGCGCAGGTCTTCCCCTTTAGTGATGCGGTAGGACATCTTTTCGCCCGCCACACCGCACAGCAGGTCAACGGCGCGCTGCGCCAGCTGTTCCGGCCCCAGCTCTTCCGCCGGTGCGTTAATGGTGTCGCGCACCCAGTCGATAATGTTCAGGCGGCTTTCCAGCTCTTTCTGACCGGCTTCGTCGAGGTTCGCCCACTCAATTTGACGGGTGCCTTTCGGCCCTTTGTAGCCTGCCCAGAACGCCCAGCTGCGGTCGGTGTCCCAACCTTCCCCTTCCAGCGACACATGCTTAATGCCAAGGCCGTCAATCTTACGCGCGGCGCGCTGGATCAGGCCCAAATCATCGTTGCCCGTCAGGTGCAGGGTAATGCCGTCGTTATTAATGCTGTAGGTGGCTTTCTCGCCCCAGCGCGCGTCGGCAGGCTGATTCGAGAGCGTAATCTTCATCGCTTCGGTCATTTTATTTTTCCTTATTAGCAACTAGCAAACGGGCCGCCTGAAGGCAGCCCGTTTTGTTATTTATTCTGCTTCATCTAACCAGACTAACAGAATCGCCTCCAGAATTTTTTCATTGGATGCGTTGGGATCGTCGTCGAAATCCTCTAAATCGCAGATCCACTGATGCATGTCGGTGAATCGTACGGTCTTCGGATCGAGATCCGGGTTCGCGTCGTAGAGCGCTTCGCCGATTTCACGGCTGTCTGTCCACTTCAGTCCCATATTAGTGCTCGCGTGCGTGGTTGATGGTGTAGCGTGGGAACTCCACGACCAGATCTTCATCGGTCACCGCGGCCTGGCAGCTTAAGCGGCTGTCTGGCTCCAGACCCCATGCTTTATCCAGCATGTCGTCTTCGTCTTCGGTGCTCTCGGCGAGAGAGTCGAAACCTTCACGCACGATGCAGTGGCAGGTGGTGCAGGCACAGGATTTTTCACAGGCGTGTTCCACTTCGATACCTGCACGCAGGGCTACATCGAGAATGGTTTCACCGGTCTTCGCTTCCAGAACAGCGCCATCCGGACAGAGGTCCGCATGAGGCAAAATTACAATCTTTGGCATATTAAACCTCGTCCACGGACTGGCCTTTCAGCGCGACGCGGACAGATTTGTCCATGCGGCGAGCAGCGAAGTCCTGGGTTTGTTTATCAACGTTTTTAATGGCTTCTTCTATCGCGTCAGCGTCATTGCCTTCGGCCACGGCGCTTAAGCGCGCGGCAGCGTCGTCAATCACCTGGCGCTCAGCGGCGCTTAACAGCGCGGCGTCGGCAGCGAGCGCGCCGTTCAGGCTTTCCAGCACGCGTGCGGCTTCAACTTTTTGTTCCGCCAGCATACGCGCCTTCACATCCTGCTCGGCGTAGCTCATTGAGTCCTGAATCATGGAGGCGATTTCGCCATCGGTCAGGCCGTAGGACGGCTTAACCTGAATAGACGACTCGATACCGGTCGATTTTTCCATCGCCGTGACGCTCAGCAGGCCGTCCGCATCCACCTGGAAGGTGACGCGAATATGCGCCCCGCCCGCAGGCAGCGCTGGAATTCCGCGCAGCGCAAAGCGCGCCAGAGAGCGGCAGTCCTGCACCAGCTCACGCTCGCCCTGCATCACGTGGATGGACATCGCGGTCTGGCCGTCTTTGAAGGTGGTGAACTCCTGCGCGCGCGCCACCGGAATGGTGGTGTTACGCGGAATGACTTTCTCCACCAGGCCGCCCATGGTTTCTAAACCCAGAGACAGCGGGATGACGTCCAGCAGCAGCATTTCGCTGTCCGGCTTGTTGCCAACCAGAATATCGGCCTGGATAGCGGCGCCGACGGCAACCACTTTGTCCGGGTCGATAGAGGTCAACGGCGTGCGGCCAAAGAATTCGCCCACGCGCTCGCGCACCAGCGGCACGCGCGTTGAACCGCCTACCATCACCACTTCCAGCACCTCGTTAGCCTCAACGCCTGCATCCTTCAATGCGCGACGGCAGGCCAGCAGGGTACGCTTAACCAGAGGCGCAATCAGTTCGCTGAACCGATCGCGGGTGATTTCACCCTGCCAGCCTGCGACATTTACGGTGACCGACTGCGCATCGCTCAGCGCAATTTTGGCGTCGATGGCCGCATCCAGCAGTTCACGCTGCACGCGCGCATCGCTGCGATCGCTGATGCCCGCCTGCTCGCGGATGTAATCTGCCAGCAGATGGTCGAAGTCATCGCCGCCGAGCGCGGAATCCCCGCCGGTCGCCAGCACTTCGAACACGCCGCGGCTCAGGCGCAGGATTGAGATATCGAACGTCCCGCCGCCGAGATCGTAAACCGCGATCACCCCTTCCTGACCGGAGTCGAGGCCGTAGGCAATCGCCGCCGCCGTCGGTTCGTTCAGCAGACGCAGCACGTGCAGGCCCGCCAGACGCGCGGCGTCTTTGGTGCCCTGACGCTGTGCATCGTCGAAATAGGCCGGAACGGTGATCACCACTCCGGCCAGATCGCCGCCGAGCGTCGCCGTGGCGCGTGCCGCCAGCGCTTTAAGGATGTCAGCAGAAACGCGAATCGGGTTCAGCAGACCGGCTGACGTCGCGATCATCGGCAGGCCGTTTTCGCTGGCCTGTAGCTGATACGGCAGATGCGGGTAACGGGTCTGGATATCAGCCAGCGAGCGGCCCATCATGCGCTTAACCGAGCTGATGGTATTGGCCGGATCGCGCGCGGCGTTAGCGCGGGCATCAACCCCGACCGCGTGACCCTGCTGTTGGTAGTGGACTACAGAAGGCAGCAGATGGCGCCCCTGCTCGTCAGCCAGCGTTTCCGCCTGGCCGCTGCGCACGGTCGCCACGAGGGAATTGGTGGTGCCCAGGTCAATACCGACCGCCAGACGACGCTGGTGCGGTGCGGCACTTAAGCCAGGCTCACTAATTTGTAATAAGGCCATAATTGCTTCCGAAATTAAAAATCGAGCAGCTTTTCTTCGAGTTGTTCAGCACTGCTTCGCAGTTTATCGAGAAAACGGAGTTTGCGCACAGTGTCTGCCGCCACGTCCCAGGTCTCGTTGTTCAGTTGCTCCACCATCTGCTGATGGCGGGTATCGAACATACCTTTTACGCGCGTGATAAAGCTTTCCAGGCGCGCTTCGTCTTTAGCCTGTTCAATTTCATCCAGCTCTTCGCGCAGCTCCAGCTGTTCCATCAGAAAGGCGGCGTCGCGCACGGTATGCTGTTCGCTCGCCAGATCGAAACCGTGAAGCGAGAGCAGATATTCTGCACGCGCCAGCGGATGACGCAGCGTTTGCCAGGCCTGGTTGATGGTGGCGGAGTGTGATACCGCAGCCAGTTGCTCTGCCTGCGTCCCGCTGGCGAATTTATCCGGATGGTACTGACGCTGGAGATCCTGAAAACGGACCGTCAGCGCCTGGAGATCGATCGGGTATTGAGCGGGTAGTCCGAAGAGAGTGAAGTAATCCATAACAATCTCAGGGGTAGCCTGTTAGAACAAACCCCACGCGTAGCAAAGCCACGGTGGGGTTTCGGATGACGCGCGGTTAAACGTGGAAGCTTTCGCCGCAACCACACTCGTCTTTGACGTTCGGGTTCGTGAATTTGAACCCTTCGTTCAGGCCTTCTTTTACGAAGTCCAGCTGAGTGCCGTTGAGGAATTGCAGGCTTTTGCCATCGACCACCACCTTCACGCCCTTGTCTTCAAACACGGTGTCATCAGACGCCGGTTCGTCAACAAACTCCAGTACGTAAGCCATACCAGAACAGCCGGAGGTACGTACGCCCAGTCGCAGGCCAAAGCCTTTACCACGGTTCGCCAGAAAAGAGCTTACTCGCGCGGCAGCGCTGTCGCTAAGGGTAATCGACATACTCAAACCTCAATTATTTTGCTTCACGTTTGCTTTTGTAATCCGCAATGGCGGCTTTGATCGCGTCTTCTGCCAGAATTGAGCAGTGAATTTTCACCGGCGGCAGTTCGAGTTCTTCAGCAATATCCGTGTTCTTGATTGCCTGTGCTTCGTCCAGAGACTTGCCCTTCACCCATTCGGTGACCAGGGAGCTGGACGCGATAGCAGAACCGCAGCCGTAGGTCTTGAAGCGCGCGTCTTCAATGATACCTTCATTGTTGACTTTGATCTGCAACTTCATCACGTCGCCACATGCTGGTGCACCGACCATGCCGCTACCAACAGATTCGTCGCTGTTGTCAAAAGAGCCAACGTTGCGCGGGTTTTCGTAATGATCGATGACTTTTTCGCTGTATGCCATGATTGAATTCTCCTTATGTACCGATTAGTGATGTGACCATTCAATGCTGTTCAGATCCACGCCCTGCTTGAACATTTCCCACAGTGGAGAAAGGTCGCGCAGACGGCCGATGGAGTTACGAACCAGCTTGATGGTGTAGTCAATCTCTTCTTCGGTAGTAAAACGACCTAAAGAGAAACGGATAGAGCTGTGTGCCAGCTCGTCAGTCATACCCAGCGCGCGCAGCACGTAGGATGGCTCCAGGCTTGCAGAGGTACAGGCAGAGCCGGAAGAAACGGCCAGGTCTTTCAGCGCCATGATCAGCGACTCGCCTTCAACATAGTTGAAGCTGACGTTGAGGATGTTCGGCGCGCCCTGCTCGAGATCGCCGTTCAGATACACTTCTTCCATATCTTTCACGCCGTCCCACAGACGGTTACGCAGCGTGCGCAGGCGTGCCATCTCGGTTTCCATCTCTTCTTTTGCAATGCGGTAGGCTTCGCCCATGCCCACGATCTGGTGAACAGGCAGCGTACCGGAACGCATGCCGCGCTCGTGACCGCCGCCGTGCATCTGTGCTTCGATGCGGATACGTGGCTTACGACGAACGTACAGCGCGCCGATACCTTTCGGACCATAGATTTTGTGACCGGAGAAGGACATCAGGTCCACTTTCAGCTGGCTCAGGTCGATAGGCAGTTTGCCCACGCTCTGAGTCGCATCCACGTGGTAGATGATACCGCGCGCGCGGCACATTTCGCCGATGGTCGCGATGTCTTGTACCACGCCGATTTCGTTGTTGACGTGCATGATGGAGACCAGAATGGTGTCATCACGCATCGCCGCTTCGAGCTCTTTCAGATCGATAATGCCGTTGCTCTGTGGCGCCAGATAGGTGACTTCGAACCCTTCACGCTCCAGCTGACGGCAGGTGTCCAGCACGGCTTTGTGTTCGGTTTTGCTGGTGATGATGTGCTTGCCTTTTTTCTGATAAAAGTTGGCTGCACCCTTGATCGCCAGGTTGTCGGATTCGGTCGCACCGGAGGTGAAAACAATTTCACGCGGGTCGGCACCGACCAGGTCAGCAATCTGATTACGGGCGATATCAACCGCCTCTTCAGCATGCCAGCCAAAACGGTGTGAACGGGAAGCTGGGTTACCAAAGTTTCCGTCCAGGGTCAGACACTGCATCATTTTCTCGGCAACACGCGGGTCCACCGGCGTGGTTGCGGAGTAATCGAGATAAATCGGTAATTTCATTGCTCTATAAACTCCGTACATCGCTTCAATGCAAGGAATCAGGCAACCGGCTGGATGTACGACCGAGTACGCGGGGTGTGACCACCCCGGCCTGATTCTGAATACTTATCTTTTTAATTACGCGCGCAGTTTAACGTCGATGGCGTCCTGCGTGCGGGTGCTGCGCTGTGAATCCTGACTATGCTGACGACCAGAGACATCCAGAACTTCCTGGTTATTCACCAGCTCACCGAGGGTGATGTTGTTCAGGAAGCCGGTCAGACGGTCGCTCAGATCGCGCCACAGCGCGTGGGTCAGGCATTTATCGCCGCCCTGACAGCCGCCTTTACCCTGGCAACGGGTCGCGTCAACGGATTCGTCAACCGCGCTAATCACTTCGCCAACCGCAATACTGCCCGCGTCTTTACCCAGCAGATAACCGCCGCCCGGGCCACGAACGCTGGACACCAGTCCATTTTTACGCAGTCTGGAGAACAGCTGTTCCAGGTAAGAGAGGGAGATCCCTTGTCGTTCAGAAATATCAGCCAACGGAACCGGGCCCGCTTCGGAGTTGAGCGCAACGTCCAGCATCGCGGTCACGGCATAACGCCCTTTAGATGTCAGTCTCATGTCTTACTTAACCTCAAACTCGCCCCTGCCCGGGGTTTTTTATTGTAAAATGGGGGTATTGCATAGCAGGGCCAAGTCTGACATTCCTGACTAAATTGGTCAACTATTTACTTGACTGTTTTAGTCAGGTATTTAACCTTCTGTGCCTTCATAATATAGGTGCGGCCTGATGCCCTCACCCCAGCCCTCTCCCACGGGGAGAGGGGGAAATCGACACTACGCTTTGTTCTTCTGCTCAATCGACGCCAGAATCCCGCGCAGAATGTTCAGCTCCTGGCTTTCCGGGCGGGCGCGGGTGAACATACGGCGCAGCTTGTTCATCACCTGACCCGGGTGGCCTTCACGGATAAAGCCGGTTGAGAGCAGCGTCTGCTCCAGATGACCGTAGAAGCGCTCCAGATCGTCCACCAGCGGGTAGGCCGTCTCTTCTTTAGGTTCGACCGGTTTCTCCTGCGTCGCCAGCCATGCCATGCGCACTTCGTAGGCAATGACCTGCACCGCCATCGCCAGGTTCAGCGAGCTGTATTCCGGATTGGCGGCAATCGCTACGTGGTAGTGACACTTCTGTAGTTCCTCGTTGGTCAGGCCAACGCGTTCACGACCAAACACCAGCGCAACCGGCGCCTGTTCCGCTTCTGAGATACTTTTCAGGCCGCATTCGCGCGGGTCCAGCATCGGCCAGGGCAGCGTACGGGAGCGCGCGCTGGTCCCCACCACCAGACTGCAACCGGCCAGGGCTTCGTCCAGGGTGTCCACGATCTGCGCATTCCCGATCACGTCGCTGGCGCCGGCCGCCAGAGCAATAGCCTGAGAGTCTGGTTTCACCAGCGGATTAACCAGCCACAGGTTCGTTAAGCCCATGGTTTTCATAGCGCGGGCCACAGAGCCCATGTTGCCGGTGTGCGATGTTTCGACCAGCACGATTCGAATGTTTTGCAGCATAATTTTTAGATGTCTGGATTCAGTGTCTGAAGAATATTCGGGCATATTATCATAAACGAGAGACATAATCCGATCCCGCTGCTATACTCTGCGCCGATTTTCCTGTTCTTTAACATCCAGTGAGAGAGACCGATGCATCCGATGCTGACCATCGCCGTGCGCGCAGCGCGCAAGGCGGGTAATGTAATTGCCAAACACTACGAAACCCCAGACTCCGTAGAAACCAGCCAGAAAGGCAGCAATGATTTCGTGACGAACGTCGATAAAGCCGCAGAAGCGATTATTATCGAAACGATCCGCAAATCTTACCCGCAGCACACCATCATCACCGAAGAAAGCGGTGAACATGAAGGTACCGATCAGGATGTTCAATGGGTTATCGATCCACTGGATGGCACCACCAACTTCGTTAAACGCCTGCCACACTTCTCTGTGTCTATTGCAGTACGCATCAAAGGCCGTACTGAAGTCGCTGTTGTTTACGATCCAATGCGTAACGAACTGTTCACCGCAACCCGCGGTCAGGGCGCGCAGCTGAACGGCTACCGTCTGCGTTGCAGCAATGCACGCGATCTCGACGGCACCATTCTGGCGACTGGCTTCCCGTTCAAGGCGAAGCAGCACGCAACCACCTATATGAATATCCTGGGCAAGCTGTTCACCGAATGCGCGGACTTCCGTCGCACTGGCTCTGCTGCACTGGATCTGGCCTACGTGGCGACCGGCCGCGTTGACGGTTACTTTGAGCTGTCACTGAAGCCGTGGGACTTCGCGGCGGGCGAGCTGATCGCACGTGAAGCTGGCGCGATTGTTTGCGACTTCACCGGCGGCCATAACTATATGTCTACCGGCAACATCGTTGCAGGTAACCCGCGCGTTGTTAAAGCCATGCTGGCAAACATGCGTGATGAACTGAGCGATGCGCTGAAGCGTTAATTCAGTCTGTTAAGCCCGGTGGCGCTACGCTTACCGGGCCTACAACACGCCTCAGATACGGCTAGAAAGGCCGCAACCCCCTTCCCACCGGCAGCGCGCTCATCCACATCGTGACCGCAGCCACCAGCAGAATCACCCCGCCCGCCAACGCAAGCGTCGTCCAGCCAACCTGTCGCCACAATACCGGCGTTTTATTGCCGCTGAGTTTTACCGCCAGCTGACGGAAGCTGTGCACCAGCAAGGCTAACGAAGAGATCGTCAGAGACGTTCCCGCCGCCATCGCCAGCGCCGAGAGCATGCCCCAGCCAAATACGCCTGTCACTTTGCTGAACAACAGCACCATGATTGCGCCCGAGCACGGACGCATCCCCATTGAGAGCACAATCATCAGACGCGCACGCCAGTCGTCACCATTCTGTAATTGTTCCTGCGTCGGCAGATGCTGATGCCCGCACCCGCAGTTTTCATGGTGAACGTGATGCGGCGTAAAGGCTTTGAATTTTGGTTTTTGCAGCAACGCGCGCAATTTTTTCAGCGCCCGCCAGCAGAGGATCAACCCCAGCACGCCTACCAGCGCGTAACTCCCCTTCTCCAGCCAGAAGCTGCTCATATGCAGCTGGCGAGCCGGCAGCTGTAGCAGCGAGAGGACGACCACGACCAGCGCAATCGCCACACCGCCCTGAAGTAAAGAAGAAGCCAGCGTCAGGCCGATACTCGATTTCAGCTTCGACGGATGCGTGGCAAGCCAGGTCGTGATGACAATTTTGCCGTGCCCCGGCCCCAGGGCATGCAGCACGCCATAGATAAAGCTGAACGCCAGAAGAGCGCCGCCCGCTTTGGTCGGATTTTCCGCCACGGCTTTCAGCAGCACGCTCATCTGCTGATTAACTTCCCGCTGCCAGAGGACGCTTTTCACCATCACCTGCGGCCATGCCTGCCACAGCCAGAGCGCGCCGCCAACCGCTAACAACAAAAAGAGCGCCAGAGGCCAGAGGTGCAGCCAGCGACGCGGCTTACTGACGGGAGAGGAGATCACTGACATTGTAACGTCACCTCCTGCGCGAACTGTTTACCCAGCTCCATGTCCTCAGGCGGGGCATCTGCTTTATCCAGCGAGATCGCAAAGTTCAGCGTCTCTTCGCTGGGTTTAGGGGTGTGCACGCCAATTTTGCAGCTTTTTTGCAGCGCGTCCGGCAGCCGTACGTCGCTGTCTTTGTCATAGCGCATATCGACATAGTAGGTAGGGTCAAAAGTGGAAAAGCGGTACGTTTGCCCGGCCAGCGGCTGAGGATGCGCCAGCGGAAGCACGAACGTAAGCACCGCCTGATGACCTTCGCGGGTCATGCCGTACTCCGTGGGACGGTTAAGAAATTTCACCTTTTGTCCGTTGTGCCAGAACTCGGTGAAGTAGTGCTGACCCAGCACGTTGGCCATCACCTCCGCCGCCAGCTTTTTCCAGATCTCATCGCCGGGCTTTGCGTTTCCGGCATCGTACAGCAGGTCGGCGGAGGTGATTTCATCCATCGTCCAGTGCATCTTCAGGCCACTGAGCTGCGTGCCGTCCGTCACCAGTTCGGTTTTCAGGCTGATAAAACTGTGAGGATGTGCGCCGGCGGCGAAAGTGAAAACCGCCAAAAATAACGCTACCGCGCTTTGTTTAACTATTTGCATCTGTTCCTCACGTCAAAAATTCTGTGATGTTCGCCAGCAATCCTGAGTGAAAGGCCTGCCGGTGCGCTTTTCAGCGCCCATCCTTTAGCTATTCTTATCAAACATTCACACTGGATACCCGACAGATGATGACGACGCTTGAAATTCCATCTGTGCTTTCCAGTTCGCAGCGCCGCTGCCAGGTGCTTTTGATGCTTTACCTGCCCGATGCTGCCGTCACCGCACAGAGCATAATCGCTGCCAACGGCGTGGACGACGTCATGGCACGGCAAGATATAGCCGAGACGCGCGATGAAATCCAGCGCTATCATCGGCTTGATATCGTCACGCACCATGATGGCTGCTACCGAATTGAGGGTACCGCCCTGAATCAACGTTTGTGCCTGCTGCACTGGCTGCGCAGGGCGCTTCGGCTGTGTCCACATTTTGTCGCCCAACAGTTTACCCCTGCCTTAAAAACCGCGCTCAAACAGCACGGCATTGCCCGCCCGCTTTATGACGATGCGAACCTTCGGGCGCTTATCAACTTTTGTGCGCGCAAGCTTCAGCGCCAGTTTGAGTCCCGCGACGTACAATTTTTACAGCTCTATCTGCAATATTGTCTGATTCAGCATCATCTGGGCAATACGCCGGAGTTTTCGCCCGTTCAGCGCAGCTGGACGCAGTCCCGAGGGGAATACTTTACGGCGCAGGAAATTGTCCGCCACTGGAAACGGCGCGTCCCGCAGGGAACGCACAGCGATGAACAGCTGTTCCTGGCGCTGCTCTTTATGATGCTCCGCACCCCCGACCCGGTGATGGATAAACACCAGCAGGATCAGCGCCTGCGTCGCGCCATCGTGCGTATGATTGCCCGTTTCCGGGCACAAACCGGGATGAACTTCAGCGATGAGCAAGGTCTGACCGATCAGCTTTATATCCATCTGGCTCAGGCGCTGGACCGCTCCTTATTTGACATCGGCATCGACAACAGTCTGCCGGAAGAGATCCACCG
Source organism: Colias nastes (assembly GCA_907164665.1). Classification (NCBI taxonomy): domain Eukaryota; kingdom Metazoa; phylum Arthropoda; class Insecta; order Lepidoptera; family Pieridae; genus Colias; species Colias nastes. Next base: position 10,376 of record CAJQZM010040700.1, on the reverse strand, counting down.
TTTATACCCCCGGCTGCTGCGCACCACTAAAGAGGCGCTGTTTGAGCTGGAAGCCGAATTTGGTCTGCGATTCTCCGGTGAAGAGATGGCTCTGGTGGCGGTGATTTTTGGTGCCTGGCTGATGCAGGAGACCGATCTGCATGAAAAACAGGTGGTCCTGTTAACGGGGGAAGATAAAGCCTGTGAAGAGTTAATTGAGCAGCAGCTTCGCGAGCTGACGCTGCTGCCGCTCAATATTCGTTATCTTAGCCTGGAGGCGTTTAAGAAGGAGGGCGCGCCCCGCGAGGCGGCGCTGGTTATTACGCCTTATCCAACCGCCCTGCCGCTGTTCTCGCCGCCGCTCATTCATGCCGTTGAGACCCTGAACACGCAGCAGCAGGAACACATTCGCGTAATGCTCGAATCGTAGTTACGTGCGAGCAGCGACTTTAGGGCGAATAAAGATGGCCGGTAAAGCGACCAGCGCCATCACCCAGAACACACCGTGCCCCAGGTGCTGATAGAGGAAACCGGCAAATACGGTCATCACCGCAATACTGCCGCCCATCGCCACCGCTGAATAGACCGCCTGAAGACGAATAACGTCCCCACCCTCTCGCGCCGCGATGTAGCGCATCGCCGCCAGATGGCAGACGGTGAAGGTTCCGCAGTGCAGAATTTGCGCCACAATCAGCCACGGCAGCTCCGTCGTCCAGCCCATGATGCCCCAGCGCGCCACGCCGCACACGGCGGAAAGCAGCAGCAGGTCACGCGCCCCGAAACGACGGAACAGTTTTTGGCTCAGCGCGAAGATAATAACCTCCGCCACCACGCCGAGCGACCACAGGTAGCCTACCGCAGAAGCCGAGTAACCCGCCCCCTGCCAGTAGATGGCGCTGAAGCCATAATAGGCCGCATGCGCCCCCTGAAGCAGACAGACGCAGGCCAGGAAACGCCAGCTTTGCGCCACCAGCGAGCGCCAGGCGGGCCAGCCGGCGCTCTCCTGATGGCGGCTTTCGCCCTGCGGCATCACCGACGGACGCAGCAACATACCGAGCAGCATTGAGGCGATGCCGAGCGTTAGCAGCGCCAGAATGGCACGATAGTCATAGAGGCTGACCAGTTTCCCGACCAGCGCAGAGCCGATCACGAAGGCAATCGATCCCCACAGGCGCACGCGGCCATAGTCCATGGTGATCTGCTTTTGCCAGGTGTTCGCCAGGGCATCCGTCAGCGGCACCAGCGGGGAGAAGAACAGATTAAAGCCAACCATTACCACCATCAGCCAGGCAAACTGGTGGCTAACCCAGAAGCAGGCGGCAAAGACCAGCGTCAGCAGGGCCAGAATTCGCACCGCTTTAATCAGTAAGTAGGGATCGCTGACGCGGGGCGCAATCAGCAGACTACCCAGGAAACGTGCCACCAGCCCCGCGCCCAGCAGGATGCCAATGGTCTCAGGCGTCAGACCAATTCCCTTGAGCCAGACGCTCCAGAAAGGCAGAAAAATACCGTAACTAAAGAAATAGGTGAAATAGCTGAGCGCCAGCCAGCGCGTGGAATGCAAGACCATGAATCCCTCCCGAAATGGAGGCGATAGTCTGGCGTTAATCCCTGACTTTAGCAAGTCGTTAGCGTGCTATAAATTAACTAAAAATTAACATCATCACCAGCCGGACAGCGTATGGCGAGAGCGGTAAAACTGTATTACGTTTATAAGACATCGCCTGAAGAGGTCGTTTGCCATGAACAGCTTACGTTATTTCGATTTCGGCTCCTCTCGTTCTCTCCTGCTTTTAATTGCCCGCATTGCTATCGTGGTCCTGTTTATTATTTTCGGTTATCCCAAGCTGACGGGGTTTAGCGGCACCGTTCAGTATATGACGTCGCTCGGTGCCCCCATGCCCATGCTGGCCGCGATTATTGCGGTGGTGATGGAAGTCCCCGCCGCGATTCTAATCGTGCTGGGCTTTTTCACCCGCCCTCTCGCGGTGATCTTTGTCTTCTATACGCTGGGAACGGCGGTGATTGGTCACCACTACTGGGATATGACGGGCGATGCGGTCCTGCCAAATATGATTAACTTCTACAAAAATGTGAGTATCGCTGGCGCATTTATTTTGCTGGCGATTACCGGGCCGGGGGCCATCTCCCTCGATCGACGTTAGCCCATAAAAAAGGCCGCATGAGCGGCCTTTTTCAGTTCTGCAACGCAGAGAATTATGCGTACACCGGGAAGCGTGCACAGATGTCCAGCACTTTACCTTTAACGCGCTCGATAACCGCGTCGTCATTGATGTTGTCCAGAACGTCACACATCCAGCCCGCCAGCTCTTTTACTTCCGCTTCTTTAAAGCCACGACGAGTTACGGCCGGAGAACCGATACGGATACCGGAGGTCACGAACGGGCTCTTCGGATCGTTTGGCACGCTGTTTTTGTTCACGGTGATGTTGGCGCGGCCGAGGGCTGCATCAGCTTCTTTACCGGTCAGGTTCTTATCAACCAGGTCCAGCAGGAACAGGTGGTTTTCAGTCCCGCCAGAGACCACTTTGTAGCCACGATTCAGGAACACTTCCACCATCGCTTTGGCGTTTTTAGCAACCTGCTGCTGATAAACCTTGAACTCTGGCTCCATCGCTTCTTTCAGCGCGACGGCTTTCGCGGCGATAACGTGCATCAGCGGGCCGCCCTGGGCGCTTGGGAATACGGCGGAGTTCAGCTTTTTGTACAGCTCTTCGTCACCGCCTTTCGCCAGGATCAGCCCACCGCGTGGACCCGCCAGGGTTTTGTGGGTGGTGGTGGTCACAACGTGCGCATGTGGAACCGGGTTCGGGTAAACGCCAGCGGCAATCAGACCGGCAACGTGCGCCATGTCGACGAACAGGTACGCGCCGATGCTGTCAGCGATTTCACGCATTTTTGCCCAGTCAACGATGCCGGAGTAAGCAGAGAAGCCACCGATGATCATCTTCGGCTTGTGCTCTTTGGCCTGCTTCGCCATGTCTTCGTAGTCAATTTTACCGGACTCATCAATACCGTAAGGGATGATATTATACAGTTTGCCAGAGAAGTTAACCGGGGAGCCGTGAGTCAGGTGGCCGCCCTGCGCCAGGTTCATACCCAGAACGGTATCGCCCGGCTGCAACAGCGCGGTATAAACAGCGAAGTTAGCCTGAGAGCCAGAGTGCGGCTGGACGTTCGCGTAGTCAGCGCCAAAGAGTTCTTTCGCACGGTCAATAGCCAGCTGCTCAACGATATCAACGTATTCGCAACCGCCGTAGTAGCGCTTGCCCGGATAACCTTCAGCATATTTGTTGGTCAGCTGAGAACCCTGCGCCTGCATCACGCGCGGGCTGGTGTAGTTTTCGGAGGCGATCAGTTCGATGTGCTCTTCCTGACGTACTTTTTCCTGCTCCATAGCCTGCCACAGTTCGGCATCATAATCGGCAATGTTCATTTCACGCTTTAACATCCGCATCTCCTGACTCAGCTAACAAGTAAATTTTTGGCCTGAAAAGGCAGTCCTGTTGGACGACGGGCAACAGTATAACTGAATAGTTCTGCGATAACAGGTCTTGACAAACGATTTTACGCAAACGTTTACCTCCACGCCACGCAAGGGTTGAGCAATAAAGCTCTCACCATTTTCAACGGATTTCTTTTCAGCTTTGTGATGCATATTTTTCACGATGCAAAGAACCATTTACATTGCAGGGGTATTTTTATAAGATGCATATAAAATACATCATTAAAGTAACATCAGAAGGAAGCTGCTATGCTCGACGCCCAAACCATCGCTACCGTGAAAGCCACAATCCCCCTGCTGGTTGAAACGGGTCCTAAACTGACCGCCCATTTCTACGATCGCATGTTCGCGCATAACCCGGAGCTCAAAGAGATTTTCAACATGAGCAACCAGCGTAACGGCGATCAGCGCGAAGCGCTGTTTAACGCTATTGCCGCCTATGCCAGCAACATCGAAAACCTGCCGGCTCTGCTGCCTGCGGTGGAAAAAATCGCGCAGAAGCACACCAGCTTCCAGATCAAACCTGAGCAGTACAACATCGTCGGCAGTCACCTGCTGGCGACCCTGGACGAAATGTTCAGCCCGGGCCAGGAAGTACTGGATGCCTGGGGGAAGGCCTATGGCGTACTTGCAAACGTATTCATCAACCGTGAAGCACAGATCTACAGCGAAAACGCCAGCAAGAATGGCGGCTGGGAAGGCACGCGCGCCTTCCGCATCGTTGAGAAAACCCCGCGCAGCGCACTGATCACCAGCTTTGAGTTTGAGCCAGTTGACGGTCAGCCAGTTGCCGATTACCAGCCGGGCCAGTATCTGGGCGTCTGGCTGAAGCCTGAAGGCTTCCCGCATCAGGAGATTCGCCAGTACTCCCTGACCCGCAAGCCAGACGGCAAAGGCTATCGCATTGCGGTTAAACGTGAGGAAGGTGGTCAGGTATCCAACTGGCTCCATAACGAAGCCAGCGTGGGCGACGTGGTCCATCTGGCGGCACCGGCGGGCGATTTCTTTATGGCCGTTGAAACGAATACCCCGGTGACGCTGATCTCCGCAGGCGTGGGTCAGACGCCAATGCTGGCGATGCTGGATACGCTGGCGAAAGCAAACCACAGCGCGCAGGTTAACTGGTTCCACGCGGCGGAGAACGGTGATGTTCACGCCTTCGCGGACGAGGTGAAAGCGCTGGGAGCGGGTCTGCCACACTTTACCGCGCATACCTGGTATCGTTTACCCACGGAAGCCGACCGCGCAGCGGCTCGTTTCGACAGCGAAGGCCTGATGAATTTAGGGCAGCATGAAGGGGCGTTCAGCGCACCGGGGATGCAGTTCTACGTTTGTGGGCCGGTAGCGTTTATGCAGTATGCCGCGAAGCAGCTGGTCGACCTGGGCGTGAATAAAGACAACATTCATTACGAATGTTTCGGCCCGCATAAAGTGCTGTAATGCAAAAAGCCCCTCAACGAGGGGCTTTTTTTTCGCCGGGTGGCGGCTGCGCCTTACCCGGCCTACCAAATCTTTTTTAAATCGCCGCGTCGTCTTCTTCGCCGGTACGGATACGGATCACGCGCGCCACGTCAAAGACGAAGATTTTCCCGTCGCCAATTTTACCGGTCTGCGCCGTGCGGATGATGGTATCCACACAGGTATCGACGATATCATCGCTTACCACGATCTCGATTTTCACTTTCGGCAGAAAGTCCACCATGTACTCTGCGCCACGGTATAGCTCGGTGTGGCCCTTCTGACGACCAAAACCTTTCACTTCAGTTACGGTCATCCCGGTGATGCCTACTTCTGCCAGCGCTTCACGTACATCATCCAGTTTGAAAGGTTTAATAATCGCATCAATCTTTTTCATGGTGGGTCCTTAAACTCTTGCCAGTAAGCAGCCTCGTAATCGGTTGCTCACAGTATCATATTCAGGCGAATTTTGCGGTATTACTCTTTAAAATCGTTCGCTTCCAGCTCGTGGCGTGAGAGCAATTTATAAAACTCGGTACGGTTACGCCCGGCCATGCGCGCCGCATGGGTTACGTTGCCTTTGGTGATTTGCAGCAGCTTGCGCAGATAGTTCAGCTCGAACTGGTTTCGCGCTTCCGCAAACGTCGGTAAGGCCGTGTTTTCCCCCTCGAGCGCCTGCTCCACCAGCGCATCGCTGATCACCGGCGATGACGTCAGCGCCACGCACTGCTCAATCACGTTCACCAGCTGGCGTACGTTGCCCGGCCAGCTTGCTGTCATCAGGCGTTTCATCGCATCGGTGGAGAACGCGCGCACGAATGGTTTGTGGCGGTCAGCGGCCTGGCGCAAAAGGTGATTTGCCAGCAGCGGGATATCTTCCGCACGCTCGGCCAGCGCCGGGATTTTCAGGTTGACGACATTCAGTCGATAGTAGAGATCTTCGCGGAACTCGTTGCGCGCCATCACCTTGGGTAAATCGCGATGGGTAGCGGAAATAATACGCACGTTGATATCGATATCGCGGTTGCTGCCAAGCGGACGCACTTTTCGCTCCTGCAACACGCGCAGCAGTTTAACCTGCAACGGCGCGGGCATATCGCCAATTTCATCAAGAAACAGCGTGCCCCCCTCAGCCGCCTGGAACAGCCCTTCACGGCTGCTCACCGCGCCGGTAAAGGCGCCGCGGGCATGGCCGAAGAGCTCAGACTCAAGCAGTTGTTCCGGCAGCGCGCCACAGTTGATGGCAATAAAGGCATTTTTACTGCGTGGGCTGGCGTTGTGGATCGCCTGGGCCAGGATCTCTTTCCCGGTCCCGCTCTGGCCGTTGATCAGTACGCTAACGTCGGATTGCGCCACCATCCGCGCCTGTTCCAGCAGACGCAGCATCACAGGGCTACGCGTCACGATGGATTCACGCCAGGCGTCGTCGCCGGATGGCGCCGCGTGCTCAAGGGCGCTGTCGATCGCTTTATAGAGGGCGTCTTTATCCACCGGTTTGGTGAGGAAGCTGAATACTCCCTGCTGCGTCGCGGCCACCGCATCAGGAATAGATCCGTGAGCGGTGAGGATAATCACCGGCATCCCGGGCTGCTGCTTCTGGATCTCCGTGAACAGTTGCAGGCCATCCATTTCATCCATGCGCAAATCACTGATCACCAGATCGATTTTCTCGCGGCTGAGCACTTTCAGCCCCTCCTGCCCGCTTTCAGCGGTGACCACGCTGTAGCCTTCGCTGACCAGACGCATCCCCAGCAGCTTTAACAGACCGGGATCGTCATCCACCAGTAACAGATGGGCAAGTTTACGGCTTGTCATGGCTTCACATCCTCTTGTTTCGGCGTCTCACTGTCTGGCGTCGTGGCAGAGTTGCCTTTCGACCCATCGGGCAGATAGCTGCCTGCTGGCTTACGCGTCGAGAGCTGTCTTTCGATATCGGTCAGATTTTCAAGCTTGCGGGTGGTGGTTTCCAGCTGCTCGCGCAGCGACTCCTGCTGCTGGCGAAGCGCATCAAGCTCGCTGTCGCTCGACTGCTGCAATTTGCTGTAGCGGAAACGCTCTTCGGACAGCTGTAATTGCAGGGTTTGTCCGTCCCGCCAGAGCTGATAGACCGGGCGCACCTGGGGGGGAATATTGATCACGTAAGTATCCAGCCGCGTCACGTTGGCACGGCGTTCGACAGGCGTGATTCTGGCATCCGCCATCACGATCCCGCGTTTAAACGCGTCCTGCCAGGTATCGTCCATCAGCATCGCCGCCTGGGCACGGGCCTCGGCGGGCGCCAGTCGCTGGGCGCAGTCTATTCCGCGCAGCCAGAACAGCGGATTGGATTCAACATCACGCCCCGACAGGCTCCAGATATCATCGCAACGTGTTGAAAGGAAATCGGCCAGCTGTTGTTGCGGCCATTTATCTTCCTGTTTGTGGCTAATCGCACTTTTTGGTGCATGGGTTACACAGCCGGCCAGCAGTAAGCAGGGCAGGCTGAGGCGCACATTTTTGCTGGAAAACACCGCGCGCAGTGCGCGGTAAAAGACGTGTGACATACTCACCAGGTTGTTATTCATTTCATTGATTTTTCCGGCTCAAGAGGCAGTTCGATACGAAAACAGACATCGGCGCGTTCATCACTCACGATGTTAAGCTCACCCTGCATGCGTCGTATGCAGTCGCGGGCAATACTCAGCCCCAGACCACTTCCTTTTACCGCACCTTTTCGCTGATGACTCCCCTGGAAGAAGGGCTCAAAGATCATCGTTTTTTCATCATCCGGAATCGGGCTTCCCGTATTCGCTACGTCAATAAATACCCGCGAACCGTTGTTATTGCTTCTGATATAAATGGTACCGGATTCAGTACCATAGTGCACCGCATTGGAATAAAGATTATCCAGTACGCTCATTAGGAGCATCGGCTCTGCCAGGCAGGATGGCGCATTGAGATCCACCTGGGTATGCATCATTTTAGCTCTTGCTGGCAGGCTATGGGCGGAGATCACCATGTCCACCAGCGGTTCAATCTCAACGCTTTCAAGCACCACAGCACCATCCGCCAGCTTGCGGTTATAGTCCAGCAGTTGTTCAATAAGTTTTTGTAAATTGCGGCTACTGGCATCCAGAATCGCCACGATCTCTTTTTGCTCAGGGGTTAACGGCCCCGCTACTTCGTCTGCCAGCAGCTCCGTGCCTTCACGCATACTGGCCAGCGGTGTTTTGAGTTCGTGTGAGATATGGCGCAGGAACTGATGACGCTGCGATTCCAGCCACGCCAGGCGTTCAGAAAGCCAGATGATACGCTGACCGACCGAGCGCAGCTCGCGCGGGCCTTTAAAAACAACCGTATCCCCGAGAGATTTGCCCTCCCCCAGGCGGTTAATCATCCGCTGGATCCCCTTTACCGGGCCGATGATCATGCGGGTAAAGAGCAGTACCAGCCCCAGGCTGACGAGGAACAGCACCAGCGCCTGCCAGCCGAAGAACTGGCCGCGCTCGGCAATCTCCTGCTGGAGTTGTTGACCACGGGAAAAGATAACCGTACGGGTGGACTGCACCATCTCCGTATTGGCGTTCGCGAAGGCTTCAAGTCGGGCGGCGGCGGCGGCATCAGGACCGCTGTTTTTGCACTGGAGCTGCGCCAGATCGTTCAGATCCTGACGCAGCGCCTGATAGAGTTTGTCATCCGGCAAGACCCCGGCATGGGCATCCAGCATTTCGCTGTAGCGTTTACGCTGGTTCTGATAGACCCTCTCCAGCGTACGGTCGTCCAGCACGCAGTACTGGCGATAGCTACGCTCCATCTCCAGCGCGGCGTTGGTCATTGCCTCGCTACGGCGGGCATCAATAAGCGTGGTGCGGTTAGTCAGGGCCGCCTGGGCACTTAACGCATTCAGGCTTTGCCATGCCTGCCACGCCAGAACCAGCAAAGGTAGCAGGATCAGCAGGAAGGCCATCATAACGAGCTGTCGCAGGGAGCGAGGGAAAGCGGGCCAGCGTTTCAACACATTACTCTCATCATCCGGGTTTGAGGAGAGCGTAACTGAGTCTGCCCTTCAGATACAACAAAGCCGGGTAAAAACCCGGCTTTGTCATGGAATAAGGCGGTGCCTAACTCGACGTTTCGCCCTGGCCTGATAAAGCATTGCAATAATCAGTAGTTGGACGGCAGGCACCTTTTTGTGCGTCATTCGAAGTTTATGTAGCACGTCCCGAAGGGGCTGACATAAGAAGGTGAATGAGCCACTGGCTACTATTATGCAACATGCGTGCCAGATTGCAAACTTTGATACTATCCTTATGATTAATAATTGTTTTATTATTAAAATGCATTGATTGTCAGGTGAATGATTTCCAGGCTAAGTGTCGCTATTAAGCAACACCTTAATGGAAACCTGTCCTGCCATAGATAAATCAACAATTTATATGTCTCTTATTGGAGACACTCAATCCAGAGGATTGTCGCAATTTTGCGACAGGTACAAAAAAGCCCGGTGGCGCTCGCGCTTACCGGGCCTACAGTCAGGGCGTTGAAACTTAACCCAGTTGTTTACGCGCGTTGCGGAAAATGCGCATCCACGGGCTGTCCTCGCCCCAGTTTTCCGGGTGCCAGGAGTTGCTCACGGTGCGGAAGACACGCTCCGGGTGCGGCATCATGATGGTCACCCGACCGCTTTCGCTGGTGACCGCAGTAATGCCATTTGCCGAACCGTTCGGGTTAGCCGGATAGGTTTCGGTGACCTTGCCGAAGTTATCAACAAAGCGCAGCGCTACCAGTCCTTTGCTTTCAAGCTGAGCCAGGTGCGCCGCATCACGCATTTCAACCTGACCTTCGCCGTGCGAAACCGCGATTGGCATCTGCGAACCCACCATTCCCTGCAACAGCAGAGACGGGCTTTGGGTTACTTCTACCAGGCTGAAGCGCGCTTCGAAGCGGTCAGACTGGTTACGCACAAAGCGCGGCCAGGCTTCGCTGCCCGGGATCAGCTCGCGCAGGTTAGACATCATCTGACAGCCGTTACACACGCCCAGCGCCAGCGTCTGCGGACGGTGGAAGAAGGTTTCGAACTCGTCACGCACGCGGCTGTTAAACAGAATAGACTTCGCCCAGCCTTCGCCCGCGCCCAGCACGTCACCGTAGGAGAACCCTCCGCAGGCAACCAGCGCCTGGAAATCATCCAGCCCGGTACGCCCGGCCAGCAGGTCGCTCATGTGGACGTCAATGGCATCAAAGCCCGCCCGGTGGAAGGCCGCCGCCATCTCAACGTGGGAGTTAACGCCCTGCTCGCGCAGCACGGCCACTTTCGGACGCGCACCGGTCGCAATGTACGGCGCGGCAATGTCTTCGTTTATGTCGAAGCTGAGCTTCACGTTCAGGCCAGGATCGTTGTCGTTCGCCTTCGCGTTGTGTTCCTGATCGGCGCA
>CAJQZM010040699.1:81416-98410 GCA_907164665.1 Colias nastes | reverse complement strand
ACTTTCCAACTGCACTAAGTGGACGCGAACTGGCGCAATGACCCTAATATATGAGTTGAATAAATATTATTGCAATGTGCAATGCAATGCAATGACAGCTAACCACAATTTAATTGATGTTTGAGAATTATGCACCAATGCGAAGTTTAATTATTTTTAATATTTATACAAATGTATTAGAATTTATCAATTGAATTCATGAATGAAGGAAGCTGTGCTAAACAGTTTAAAATTTAGGTTATAATCGGTATTTACCGCGTAACCTTGAATGATAAAAATACGGCGCCATTGGTTTTCTATGGATTTCATTTCATTATTGCGCACCTTTGGTAGAACAAGGGCACAATTACAGTTTTTGCAATTTTACAGGAGAGTCATTTTAAGATATTTTTAGTACTTAATGTGGTCTAGCTATGATAATAATTTTTTTATGGTTGTTCTGCTTTGTATGACATAAACTATATACTGTATTCTTTTAGGTGTATCGTTTACAAATATTAAAAACTGCTAGTTTTTTTTTTATAATATTTTTTTCTTAAGTAGGTGCACATTTGTGCCCTTGTTCCACCAACAAGAAAATTAATTTGTAAATATGACCATATCTTAAGCTTTAAGTTAATAATTTTGGAATGATAATAACGTGTTTTTTTGTATAAATGTTTTATTTTCTTAAACACTTTAGAAATCCGCAGTACTTTATCACAAAAATAGATATCAAAACTTACTAATCAGCCATTACACATCTTCAACAATCTGAAACAATTATGTTTCCTAGCAAAATTCTTTGGAATCGCTTTAAAAATTGTAATAATAATTATATTAACTTTATATTAAGACTAGCTTTCCACCCGCGGCATCGCCCGCGCAGTCAAAGAAAAACCCGCATAGTTCGCGTTCCCGGGGGATTTCCGGTATAAAACCTATCCTATGTCCTTTCTCGGGTATCAAAATATCTCTATACCAAATTTCATGCAAATTGGTTCAGTAGTTAAGGCGTGATTGAGTAACAGACAGACAGACAGAGTTACTTTCGCATTTATAATATTAAAGTATGGATAACAGAACAAGAAAGAATCATAATTCAATTCTTTGACATTAAATAATTCCTCCTTTTTCGTGGCATTTTTTATAAGGCTTATGTATTCTGCCGGAGTGTATATTGATATTGGTCCAGCTTTTTTTGCACGTTTTACATTGTTTTCTATTACAGAATGGACGGCATCGGCTTTATTCTGGGTCCTCTTATAAGGAATTTATGTGTGATCGATTTTATAGGCAATGTGTTCACAGCAAAATAATACATTCCGAAAACAAATTTGAAAAAGAAAAATAATTATTTACGAATAAATATCTTACTAATATTATTATGTAAACGCGAAAGTTTTTGAGGATGGATTTGTGGGTGTGAGGGTATGTGTGTAGTATGTTTGTTGTATTTTGATTGGCAGTCCTATTGTTTAAATTTCTTAAAAAACTAACTTGTTTTTTTGTTGTCCACAGAAATTATCGGAATAAAATATTACTTTTAAGACCATGGAGTATAACAAATCTTGGACAGACAAGGGCACAATTGTCTGAACGACTTTGTCCTCCCAATTTTAAAATCGTAAACTAGGCATAAGTGTGACAGATATGGCCTTGTCGTTCCAGAAATCAAAAACATTAAAGGGCATATGTACATTGTTGAAATATTGAGTTTATAAAATATAAATAAAAGTTTCTCCTTTTTAAAGCTATAATTTATTTCGACATTTTCAAGTATTATTTATTACAATGACCTTTTTCTTATCGTAAACATTTGGTAAACTAATTATAAGCCCTGTAAGTACCACGTCATTTGAGTAACACATGTTCACAACTTGTGAAGATTTATATTATAGTTTCTTGGTAGTAAAGAAAACAAATAGCCAAACACGGTCATAAATAAAAGTGTAATGTTGAGTGTTGAATAGACCCTTAATATTTAACACTATAAGTAAAATATTTTAGTTTTTAAGCGTTAGTTCTTTTTGTACCTTCAAAGTGTTAAGACATACCTTCGATACTCTATTTGAAGTTAAATAAAGTGATAATATTAAAACAACAAAGTTCTTAAATTATTTAGTGAAAATTAATCACACCACCACCCATAATCCCAATATACATAAACGACGTTAGCGCTCCAAGTGACAGCTACCTCAGTCCCCGCCGATGGCACAAATAAGTAAATAACCAATGAGACTTTGTCACGCCAAGAGAGTAACAAAATAGCGCCAAAATGACAATGCCACTATTTCCATCTGGCGGTTTTTTGTAAGAATTAAACGAATGTCTTTGTCCCTCCAGTTCAAAGGGCCTTTTTAAAGCATTTCTGCATATTTAAGTCATTTTGGCAATTTATGACAATTATGCCCTTGTTCTACCAAAGGTGCGATTGGTTCAACCTTGAGTAAAACGTGAAAAGATAAAAGCCTAAATGCCACGGCAGTTAAGTCTGTTAATAACAGGTTAAATATTTCGAAATATGTATATTACAAAAATCTTCCAATTGTAGCCAGGAACTATTTTAATGACGTCATTAAGTCCAAGGCCGACTGGTGACCACGCGGACTCTAAGCTATTCCCGCCAATTTTGCAACTGCACGTGCTAATATAAAAAAGTTAAAATAAATGAAACTATTACTCAAGAGTAATTATCGTTGCAGTAAGTAGTAATTAGACACTGATTGTTATGTAATAACAACGTGATTAGGAAAATCTAACCTCAAAGCGACATCACGTGAAGCCAACTACCGCAACATTATTTTTAAACAAACAACACGACACCACAAATAAAACCCTCATAAAACCAACTTATCGATGCAAACAACGAGAAAATACTTTCACAATATTACGTAACTTTCCCGCCAAACGTTCAATGGAGCGTTTCGCGCCATTTTCTCGCTAGGAGTAGCGCGGCAAATTCGCGTCGCACACTCGTATACCATTGAATAGTATTGAGGAAGTACATTCGTCGTTCGGCGGATAATACAAGCTTATATTTGGCTCGCGTAAACACGCGGGTGTATGCGTAAACAAAATGGCCTTGGCGAGCGAGCGCGTAGCAAACACACATCGCCCTCGTGGCCATTATCAATCTTTTATCACTAACAGTCTAATACAACGAGGATTATTATTAGAGTAATAATATGTTTTAGCAATAATACATTAGCGTGCGGGCACACATTTTGGGAGGTTATGATAAGTACAGAAATTCGTCGCGTACCTATCTATAATTTATTCGTATCTATGTAAATATGTAGGTTAAATGTTGAAAAGCAACTTGTATAATTTATACGATCATGTTAAATTAAATGAAAGCAAAATATTGTATGCATTTTAATGAACGCGTCTTTAAACTCGGTTCAATATAATCCGACGACGGGGCTCGCTGGCCGAATTTATTGAGTTGCCGAAGTAGCTTGGTTATTTTGGGCGACCTAAATATCTGCGCGGGCGCACGACGCATCGCCTCGCGCGTTATTTTACGGGTTCGTCGTGACTCCGCAAAGGTTTGCAACAAAATAACAGTCATTAGTCAAGAAATAAGAACTGTAGGTATACCACCCGAGGATAATTTTTACTTTGACAAAGTCGCACAAAACTCATTTGTAACGAGCGAATTGGATTGTAATTATTTAGTCACGACCGCTATTGTTGGGAACAAAGAGACGGTCACCAGTCGCTGGCTGGGATTGAGAAATGAACCGAATGCAGCGCACGCGCATAAAGGCCGCGCCTGGACATGCATCCGTCGACTTTACCCGTCTGGAATCACTGATGACTACGAGATAAAAAATATATGAAAGGGTTGGATAAATTGTCTAGGAACGTGAAGGATTCATCCTGACGAGCGTCAAATTAACTTTTTCTAACGTCACGCTTCCTTCGAGCGTCGATGATGTCGAAGCGTCATTTTCGTTATTGTCATTTTGTTTTGTCCTTTGTAATTGCCGCAGGATACAGCGTAACGTGAATAGATAATACCCGTGCGCGTCTGGGAACGTTAATGCTTTTGTAAAAATCATTTTCTTTACGCATCAATCTTCGAGATGATCTTCAATTATCTCAGAGAAAGAACTCGCATTTAATGTTGGAGCGAAAATTACCCCACGTTGCCCGAATGTCGCTCCGAAGACATTATAGTTGCACAAAAGCGGCTATTGTGGTTTTCAGTACCAAAAATGCGATCGCGTGTTAACATTATTTCCTTGGAGGCAATTTCAAGTGAATAATAAGAAAACGGCAGACTGCGCCCACGCAGTCGTGTTTTCGAAAGAGCGCTATAACGTGGACAATTTTACGAAACGTATCTAACAATCGTCCAGCGGGACTGGTTTGATGACGTACCTATGGTTTGGAAACAAGTCTAAACTTGCTCGCCGGTGCTCGCTACACACGTAATCTTCTTGGAAGTTATACGTATCGGGGGAGGGGATTAAAAAACTGAACGCGGATTTGTCAGGCGTAGGCGGTATCTGCCACAAAACAGGTTGTTCCGTGGCTCCATGCCCTAGCAGCTAACTTTTTTCCTTTGATAATTACAGGGCTACTTATTATTCATTTGCGACTTTTAATATTGAACTTTGAAAAGCAATTCAATAAAGAGAACAAGTACCTAAATAACTAATAAAATAATAATATAAACACCCAATAACTTTAATAGGAACTGCAAATGCATTGCAAGATAGGGAATGCCGCTAGTTTGCATTGTGATTACGGACCAGTTCCTAAATATCTAGGTCAAGTGAAAGGCGATTCGATGTCAAAACGACTGTTGCGGATACGCTGCGTTACGCCTCTGACAAGACTACCTGTAGAATAAGTGAAAAGGAATAAACAAACCAAGAGATTATGAGAAAAACACTAGTAAATCTATAAGATCTTTAGAAAAATTAAACGAAGTATTAGAGTCAATTGTAAAGAAGGACAAAGCTGAAGATTAAAAGATATTGGTAATAAACTGACTCGGTCAACCCTGAGCGATGAGTGCGACTGGCCGTACAAGATAAAAAGAGTAACAAAACGCATCCCGAGTTTGTATATATATTATATAGCTGTTTGAGTACGCTGCTACTGGTTTTTAAGACGAGCCTAAACAAATAAGCAGGTAGAGGGCATTGTATTCCACTTTAACATTTGTTCAATATTATCTGATATAGTTTATTTAAATTGCGGTCAGGGCTTTTAGTCATCGACGTCCTTTTTAATGGTTTCAGAGTGTGTGATAATGTGAACAATATGTATAATCTGTTTTTCTTAGTTTTGTTTTTTATAAGTTTCTAGTTGTCATGCATTCGATTTTTATGGAGGACGAATAACTCTCGATTTTATGATTTTATCGGCATTTTTTGTAGGATCAAAATTGTTTGCAGAGAAATAACGAAGGAAATGCCATAGTGGCTCGTCATTATGAGTCAAAGGAGGCGGACAGGTTAACATGTTAATCTATTTATCCATTGTTGTTTCAACATTTGGTAATCCTTTAACAAACTTTTTTTTTGTGTGTGTAAAGTTACTATATAGTCAGTTTTCAAAAAATGATTTAAGCAGCGCCAATTAAGACGCTTATAATTTTGGGCACTTAAATGCATATGCTGTAAATGTTAGTAGTTTTAATAATACTTCGAGCAACCAAGAAAATGGTTTGCATTCACATAGGTGATTCAGTCAGATCTAGACAGTGCAATTATCGAGATAAAATCTTCAAAAGCAGGATGTTGTAAATTAAATGTTTGACTCCCCGATGCCACGATGACCTTTTTGCTTAAACACTTTTTTGTATCAGTAGTGTGCATGTTAGTGTGAAATTAGTATGTTTACAGTTTTCATTAGATACTAGAGGTGTTTTTGTACTCGAATTTTCTCACGCAGTTATATGTAATAGTTTCGAATAAGATTGCGTTTGAGATTTATTCATGTGGAGCGAATGTAACAGTGAATTGTCAATGCCAATACTGCATAGCTGTACTCGTTCGCCTCGATCCGTTTTGCACTTGGCAAAAGGATCGATTGATAGCTTGACCGATAAACATGATTTTCTTGTATAGTACTGCCTCTCAGAATTCAATTTTAGTATTCTTTTTAGTAGGATTAAATGCAAAATGACGCAATGACCTGAATTAAAAGTATCCAACACTGCAATCGTCGAGCTCATTAAGGTTTTTTAGTACCTCATTACTTCTTACACCGCGAAATTGCAAAACATCTGTCTCGAAGTTAAAAATGGAATAAACGTTAGATATCTTGGTGGTTTTGATGTAACATATAAATAACGATTTACACGCGAATAAAGAGAATGTAGAAATAACTGCGTTGCGTATGAGCAGGAACGTGAATGTGAAAGTAAGAAAGGCATTGTTGCGTGTCGGAGTCGTAGTTTGCAACAAATATTGTGATCTCGCATTTACTAAATGAGAGGAGGAAAGTTTAGAAAATGATGGGATTCGCAATTATAATGTTTTCTCTCTGGAAACGTATTATGTTACTTAAAAAAGTAGTATTAATGTGACAGAAATCAGGACAACGTATTATTGTTTTCGATGATATAATTTATCAAACTAAAAAAAAGTAAATGACACCTATCTCTTGACGAATGGTGCGTAGTGTTTTTAAAATGGTGGATCACATATCGTTACAAAAACAATGCATAGTTAAGTGAAGATACGTGATGGTGCGTGATATAACAAGGCGTGATTCCCGGCGCCGCTCGTCACGAAGCGGGCCGGACGCGACGTGTGAAAAACTATTATAATGTTTGCATTTTAAAGGTCATATTATTTCCCTCTTCGTTTATTGTTTTATTTATTTATTTATACACTGTTCTTTTATTATTTATAATTCAGTTTAAATAGTTGTAGGTTTGTCCAACTCCCTTTTACGTTTAAGATTTAACATCAGCGTCGCTTCAATAAATTTATAATGATGTCCACGATTGCAACAGCTTTTTACGTCGCGTTTAGTTTTCTAGATGGCTTCAATAATTCAATAGAGCGTGTTGTTTTTACATCCCACATGCGTCTAGTGTTCCTAGGTTCAAGAACCCTTGATAACATGTAGCAGGTGTCATTTATCTGAGGCTACTGACAACCGTTGGTGCGTTTAAAAAACTACATCCCGAACGTAAAGATAATTTTATAGTTTACATATTTTATGTCTCATGATTGGGGCTAATAACTTACCGATGTTTTACAGTACCTAAGTGGTTAATAAAACATAATGGCTTATAAAAGTTTTTCAACTGATTTTGTGGTTGTTTAAACGATTCCGATTTAGGGATTGAAAGCGCGTTATCGTCTGAGTAACTTGGGATGTTTTTAGACATAATAAATTCTCTGGAATGTGATTTCATTTTTATTTCCAAAATTTATTGCCCTTTAATTTTCATTTAATAAATGATTCGTTAAATGTTAGTAGCTACAGCGTCTTTATCGCAGTACGTTTGTTAATTACTGTGCGTTCATAGTCATGTTCTTAATGCATGTTTCCAATTAACGTGCTCCGGCGGTGAGATCAAAGGTTGCGCCTGCGCACCCAATAGCGATCAAAGTGCCGACATTATCGACCACTTGAACTATCCTGGATGACGGCCATTTAGTCGGCTACCGGCATACACAATCATTGGATCTATAGATCTTGTTTTTGTGATGCATGTTTATAATTTTAATGCGGTTCAGCTATAAATCTAAATCGTTTGATCAGTATCGATTTATTAAGCATTCCAGGTTGTTTTGGGTTTGCTTAGAGGAATTTTGAATTTAAAAGAATGTTTGTTTATAAAATTGGTATCTTTTGGGATATAAAAGAGCAACCGCACCCGCACTTAATGTCAACCATAAACATAAATTAAATCAGCATTCAGCTGTGGCCGTGACCGCGCTGCTACTGAATCGCGAGTGCAGAGAATTTCTCTTAACCGTAGCAAACCATATATGAAACAAAGTCGTGTTAGTTACACCAGCCTCAAGAGCTAGAACCATTTTATCGGTAATATGATGGATTTATGATCAATTTTAATGCAAATTACTTATCAGCGGAAATCTTCAGGAAACATTTGACGACAATTCATGAGGCGGTGCGAGGTCGACTTGTTTTATCAAAATAAATTGAATTAATGTGATAATGATATATGTTTTTCGAATTATCACAGATCTACAAATCGTGACTAACGATTTAAAATAATTAATTAAAATCTATCATTTAAACATCAGTAATTAGAGGCGGTCAGTTAAAATGAAACTACTATCATTAGGCCGAATCAAGAAATGTGGTCTACCGCCCAATTTGTATGATTATAAACTAGTCCCGATTGGGATGAGGCACGCAACTCACATTCCCATGCTTGTTAATATTCAAACAGTGAAACAGGAGCCGAAACAACTCTATAAATTGGGAACAATGAAATCGATACTGGGAAAGACAGGTAACGAACTAAAACGGTAGCTAAATGACGTTAAACAGCAATAATCTCCATTGTTGAATATATTGTTCAAAAATATCGAACAATCGAAAACAAGTCTGTATCTGAACCACTAGGTAATAAACATCGGTTTTTAAACAGAAAACAGAAGTAGACCATTGTGAGATCTGACCTGAGGTTACTTAGAGCAACCTCTGGACCAAAATTTGGAGATGAGATGCATTGTGAACGGACAATGGTTAGAAAAGATGGGATCAGAGGGGCGAAACTGCTAAGTATTACACGAACAATAGACACAAAGACTGGTGTATGTTTACCCATGAATGTAGAATAATACACAATAGCCGGTGCTATGCTAATGCCGCGCATAACAGGTTCATACCGCTTTTCTCAAGATAAATCTTCGTGTATAACGAATTCGCGTTTCATGTTAAATCGTGCATAGTTTGGGAGTCTGTGTAATCCCTAAAATTATTTGGACGTTCGCTCGCTATTACATCGCGACATTGTTAGGTAAATTAACGAAAATTATACTCTTTGTCATTTGTGGTGTCTGCATACTGAGTTGTCATTTGAAATCTCAGACAATGCACAATAGAAGTGTACGGTTTCATAACTAAGTTTATTGTGCGTGTTGTTGGTGCCATTTGGAGCAATTTCAATTCTATGTCTAGCAACGTCATAGCTTCCTCGAGCTAATTTCGCAAGTTACATAACAAAATAAATAGTTTGGTTATTAGTTGTATTCATGACGTTTCCTGGATCTCATTATTATTACAATTCTATTATCTATAAGAATTATAATATATTCTCACTCGTCAAAAATATTAACAAGTGAGCTCGAAATATAAGCAAAAAGCATATCAACCATACGTCCAAGATAATTTGGCACAGGTGCGAAACATTTGGTAGATGCAGTTATTTAGGCAATTATAATCGGTGTAGTGGTTCAGAAGTCCGGGGCGACATATGCGGTCACATCTGGTGCTGATTAGCCTCGCAGGCTCTCGCGTATTAAATTGCATCTCGGCTTACACGCCTAGCGCTAGCTAACGTTTAATGTCCACTTGACATTGCCTCAGAGTGCTAACGATAGTGCTTATCTTAAGTGCAAACAGCGAAAGCGTTCCGCAATCTACATCGTAAATGCACAATTTTTTTGACCTTCTTTGCCGACTCTCAATGGGATAGCTTTTTGTGAGCCAAAAGATCTGGGGTTATTAAGTTTTTTGATTTAGCTTCAATATTTTACGCTGTCCTTATTGTGCCCAATGACGTATCAATTTAGTCAACAGTGGCTCCATTAGCTTCAGGATTTTTGTATTTAAATTCTGTACCAAAATAAAAGCACAGCTCAGTGGAGCATTCATAAAAAGTTCAATCTTAGATATAATCAAGGGTATGAAGGCTCGGACCACCCACTTCGAGTGATCTATTTTCCAAAACCAGTTTCCGAAATTAATAGCGCGCGTAACGATAATATCTAAACGCTACCATTCTACTCTCGGTGTGCATTAAAACTTTACTTTCGTGCTATAAATCAAATATTTAAGCCGCCAATAAAACGATACAAAGGACTTCGAGTCGCAGTCGTTTCGAACAATAAATATAATTTTTACGACATTATTATGCTGCTCGGACACTGTTATATTTATACTAACGAGCCTTTATGAGCGGTCAGATCGTTCGGTTTCGACAAATTCCACATTTTAAAACGTGTGAAAGTGACATTAAAAGGGTTGTGGAGTCGCGCAATAAAATGCTTGGCCGACGACCGGCGGGGTCACTTCGTAAAATGATTGGTCAAGCATTGATGGAGCATTGGAGAAAAGAATTTATGAATATGGGTCAGTGAAGTCTTGGGAAAGGAAATGCCATGTTGGAATAATGCTATGAATTTGTTTGATGCTTTATGCAATTCATAAGCGTAAATTCGTTAGTTTTATGTTCGAGGTTTTTATTAGATTTGCATTCTGGTTCGATTTTATTGTTTGTAATATTAACGGTCATATTTTTATTATTTATATAAACAAACATAATAGCCAAAGGTACGATGAAATTATGTCTGTTTTGGTGCGTAGGTAATCGCCACGCATTAGTGCATCATATTTTGATAAACGTTTAATTCTTTGTCCCTTGGTATTTATAGTGTCCATATACATCGATTCCCTTAAGGCGAACCAGATAATCCATACGTAGATACTGAATAGTCATCAGGCTATTTACCATGAGGCATGTGGTCACGTATCGCACGTGTTCTGGAGACTAATCAGATAACGGGCCGGCCCAACGCCATGATAGCAGTTGATGAAAAAAGTATTGCTGTTACTGATAAAGGTATGTCAATTTATGGATACGTTGAGAAATACGGTGTTTTCTTTGAGTATTGAACTAAATGTTTGTTAGAAATGTTCTAGAGAGGTCAATATGGCCGAGGAATTATGTAAAAGATTATTATGTGTAGCCTATAAATATTTATTTAATTGGCAGCCCAAATATTCATCTTCTACTTTATTTTTTATATCGTTATCGTAACATGTACATACATATATTTTTATAATTTCAACAGACACTCCATATCATCACGAATCAACGTCACTTACAACGAGATTGCATTGCACACTCGAACTGAACTCGATTTCCAAACGTTGATAAATTTATTTGTTATTGATTGTTGATATCAATCAATCATTGAGTTCGGTTGCTCAAGAGCTTTTAATTTGAATACCGTTGGGTGTATTTCGGAATCTACTTAATGGTTAATGAGCGATGAAATTCAAGTGGCCAACTATTGGAAATTTCGTGGGAAATATTTGACCACTTAATGGTGTTTTTGAAGTAAATCATAGTTTTTTGTTTTAACGCCAAATACCGCTTTCGTAAGAGGTTATTTAAATGTTGTTTTTGTTAACGCAAAATTACCTACCTAGTTATAAAAAATCGATCCAGTCTTGCGTACTATGCAAAATCGTGTAATTTTTTTTAATTATTCCCATATATTTTTTCTAATGTATCAGATGTTATCAGATTTAAATGAAATGCATTGATACGTGGGAAACAGGGAGGTCAAACTGATCTGACCCGTTTCGCGACAGCAATGCAAATTTGGTTTGGCCCTTTACGCCCTTATCTAACTGGAATATTGAATAGGTAATACTTTTATTCACTTGGGAATTTTATTTTTTGTTTTTGTGGGTTTTAGCTTTATTAGATTTTGATTGCGCGCGTTTTTAGTTGAAATTCAAATTGGAATTATTTTTCCTTCTGCGTTTGTTAGGATTATTTAGCGTGTGAGAGAATTGTCAATTTGGTGTACAATGAGAAACATTTTTATTTCAACTTATTTTGTATTTTAATCTAAAACAATCAGTTTAAACCCTAGCATTAAAAAGTCAAAACAGTAATCAAGCAATAGCAATTGTCATTCAAATACAAATGCAAATAATTGCAAGCCTGCGATTTCTACAATAGACCACAATAAAAACAAAGAATCGAGTTTCCCACAGTTGTGTCAAAGTAACGCTTTCAAGACTACAATAGAGATATTAAAGTCGCCCTTATTGTGTTGATATAAGAGCTATAATTGTGTACAAAAGAGGTGAATAAAGTTAAAAAGAATCATCACGCCTCAATTCCTCAGATTGGAGACGTAATGACGGGATTAAGTTGTAATTATTTGTATGAAATTTGCATAAGACAATTGTGTAACGAACTTCGGGACGGTCCACTTGCTGTGTAAGAGAATAAAAGCGATTAAAACGTAAAAATTCAGTTTTTTAATTGGAATTTTTTATATTATTTTTAATCTATGCGTTATTGTTGTTTAGAAATGCATTGCGATGATAATGTTGGTGGCATTATGTTTGTATCACATTTCTATGGATGTGTATGGGTCATTCAACTGCAAATAATGCTGAATCGATTTTGGTGAAATAGGTTACATAGATAGCTTACTCATATTACCTAAATTAATAAATAAGTCATTTAACTACCCAAAAGCAGCTCAGCG
Source organism: Colias nastes (assembly GCA_907164665.1). Lineage (NCBI taxonomy): Eukaryota > Metazoa > Arthropoda > Insecta > Lepidoptera > Pieridae > Colias > Colias nastes. The sequence continues at coordinate 85,964 of CAJQZM010040699.1, read as the reverse complement.
CAAGTAACAAGTTCATACAATATTTTTTTTACATTTTACGAGTATAAAAGTTATAGAAAAAAAGTGTCTATCGTTAAAGATTTCTAGATTAACTTACAGAAGCATGTACAATCGAGTGCCTTGATACAATCGCACTTAGCAACACCAAGGTTGCGATAACGGGCTCACATGCGTAACCATACAATGCTATGCTATATTACCATCACTTTATGGAGTGTTATGGATGAGCATTGACATTTTGTTGCAAATTTTAAAGAAAGGAATTTTTCATATTTGGCACGTCTGATCGTTTTGATCTCTATGGTTCAGATAAATAGATAGTGTTTCAGCGACTGATATATTTTGATAAGGTTTTGTTAAGTTACAAGTTAATAAACACGTGAAATGAAGATCGAAAATTACAACAAAATTGTGTGAATTAATATAATTAATAAGGAGTTTACATTACGGCTCAATGTTGAAACAATACAAATATCAAATATATTTGTATACATAAGAACAGCCGGACACAGTGAAAATAAACATCGGATTGCAGTAATAAAACAAATAAGCGAGAGAAAATCACTGAGCGTTCAGTCCTCGGTTCCCACACCAGGGAATTAGGGGTTGGTCCACCATTTAATTAGAATAGGCAAAATAATGGACACGAATTAGCATGGGAAGTGGGTTTGATTCCGGAGGGGACGGTATGGCACTTGAAATTTTCATAAAACGTTTACGGAATTAATAATTTTTATTTAAATTAATTTATTTAAAGCGTTGCTTATAAGATCGAAATTGCTCTGTTCCGAGTGTCGATGCATTGAAAATTTGGCATAACAATGAATGGTAAGCTTTATTTATACTGCCGTCCTTTAACTAAAAAGCCGTTAACCAACAAATGGTCAATTTTCAGTTTTAAATGTAGGGTGACAGAGTTCAAAATTCTCTATCTTTCTGTCTAAGAATCATTTCTCTAGCATTAATAGTTATAGAGATATGAAAATATTGTAAGCCGTTAAATAACACAATTTTCAGCGATTCCATAACTTAAAAGCGTCTAACCAACACTACTTCGCTAAATTTCCTTTAAAGTACCTTAACCGCCAGATTTAATTATTATTTTTTAGCTTTTTACTTGACTAAAAGTACGTTATCAGATTATACTTGACCATAGAGACGCAAAAGGACTATAACTGCTTTATGATAAGATTTCATATAACTATTCCAATGGAAATCCTTACCTTATTTGCAGTTACTCGCCCTTAACGCTTTTTTAGTTAAGTAATTTTATTTAGGACAAATTCTAATAACACTTTTTTGCTTAGCTACAAAGCAGCTAACCCTCATTTTTTAGCTAAAAGGCAGTTATCCGATTCTGGTGATGCATCAGTTTTGGGGATGAGAGTGATGATGAAATAATGTCGCCCCCAAGCAGAGCACCGATTGCTTTTGATTTTCTTTTACAAGACGTATTATTTCTGATCAAGTTTACTAAGTTTTAAACAATCTAGCAGCTAAATTACGGAAAATATAACAAGTCAAAGTTACGAAAATTTGGTAGGTAATGGTTACGACAGTGCGAACTTTCAATCGTACTTAGAGAAGTCTAAACAGAGGTTTAGACTCTGATTTGTCTCTGTAACCGAGAAAGAGGACATAGGCAGTCTATACTATTTAATTTTAAAAACGATTTATTACCTAATTATGTAATTTACCCCTTGGGTGGAATTAGTAATCGACTGTCAAGCAATGTACTAGAGATGGTGATACAAAAATTGTTATGAGTACACTTCCTTTGACCCGCTGACGGGGAGACCATTTTGCCACTATTGCTATTTTTTCTTTTCTTTATATTAGATTATTAAGATTTGTATTTTTTTACATGGTAGCAAATAAAAAGTTTTCTACCCCTTCTTCTATTTTCCACATATTCTGGTATATTATATTTTCTAAATGTGGATGAAAGAGTCTTCTAATCATTTGATAAGCGGTTCTACATTATTTATTAAGAGCATCCCACATGTAAGAGCTTGAAGCCCTATTGAAACCAGGGTGTTTTTTCAAAAACCTCGTGCACAAGTCTTAATTTTTTTTTCAGGAAACGATTTATGTTTACATTGTTTGTGGTTCTATATGTACTCACATATCCGTGACTCGTATGATGGCTTCGCAGAAGAGTATTTATAAAATAACGTTATAATTGCAATTCTTAATGAAAATACGGTTCCAAAAAGAAAAGCGAGAAGATTTATCTATAATCTTAACCCCTTAATGAGCCTCTGTAATGAAATAAACGTGAACATGACGAGAAATAAAGGTTAATTTTATCAACAACTTAAAAGAGTCATTTAGTAAAAGAGTTACAATACTTGTTACTCACAAACAGACGCAAAAACCATTAATTTAGATAGTGTTTAAATCCTTAATACTTAAACCTAAAAGCTTTTGATCCTTTTCCTTTCCATTGGTTGACCTAGAGGATGTAATTCCCGAGAGCAAAGCCTCAGACAGCAGCAAATTTTTAACATTAGTAAGATTAAAATTTAGTACAACTATATAGAATCATAGTACCTACAAAAGCATCTAAAAGCCCTTAACCGTTGATTATAAAGTTTTTGAAATTTAAATTAAAGCGAAAGTCATAGCTTAAAAGTAGTTATAGTAGCTTAACGACGTTTGAGGTAAGCATTTTATTACTAAATAAAAAAAAATCACAAAATGAAAATAAAAATACTAAATTACTTAGCTAAAAAGTCGCTATGGTATGTTAACGGCCGTCTTGTCCAGTAAATAGTTAAAATTTTCAGATTATATGCTGAACTAAACGAGAAAAATTGAATTTAAAAATAAATTATAACAGTTTCTGGGTAAAAACTATTATTTATATATAATATAATTAAATTTCGATCGATGTATCTCACAATAATTATTCTAAGTGTCATAATTTTTAAGAAATAACGATTTCCGTGTTTTTTGCCATTTACTCAAAACTCACTTCGTGGGCTTAACGGCTTTCTAGTTAAAGGACGGCAGTATAATCTGCAAATAATTAACGATTTCGAAACAATGCAGCGCGTTCCCGCCAACTCGCAGATGACAGATAACATAAACAAATAAGAGCGGGAAATATTCATGGAAACAATTTAGCGAGAGCTAACGACCTGTGACCTTTCAGCGACTTTAAACAATTTTTGCAATATTCTGCTTTAGATTTTTCGTTGTCCGATTAACGTGTGAAATATTCCTGGTTTTCAACAATAACAAGTTCGTATTTTAAAAACAAAGATTGTTTTTTTAGAGACTTAAAACCAAAACAACAAAATAGTTGGAATAATAAATTGGCTACTAAAATAAGATTTATTGCATTCTGTGGTAAACAACGACATTGGAATTTTGGCGGGTAACCTTGTTTTTCATCAATACGAACTAGGCCTTTGAAATATTTATATTCAGACAAGCTGTCTCTTAGCAAATTTGTAGTTCAGATAACATTTGCCATCGCATAACGTTTTTGTTGGAAAAGATAAGGGATACCAGCACAAAGAAAGATAAGATAAAACTGAGGATGTTTTGGGAATTGTTTTGTAACGTTAATATTTAATGTTCCATACAAAGTTATTGAAGTGAAACTTCTTTATCGGGGTTGGAAAAAAATTTAGTGTAACATTTTTTCGTTACGCGTGACATTTTTCCATTACGCGCCCTCTTTTTCTTATCCCTACCACGCGTGATTCGACGTAGGTATTTCTGTAAAGTTGCATATTGTAAATTATTTTTTTAAAAATTATGTCATAAAGAAGTTTCACTTCTTACGTGTGTACACTAGTACACGCACACATTTTTTTTTAACCTAGTGTCATATTAAACGAATTATTTCAAGTGGGTCACTCAACACTCGGAGTCACATATCATTGTCGGCACTTAGACAATTGCGTCGGCAATAAACGAACAAAGGTTGGCCCTCTGCCCTCTTTACCTATTTATGAATGTACATACTAGGGGTGCATCCGATACCGATACCGATATATCGGCGATACTTCGGGTTAGCCGATATATCGGTATCGACGATATTTTTATGACCGATACAACGATACTTTTTAATTTAAAAATGTAGTGTAAACGAGCGTGTTGTCTCGTCTATTCCGTTGCAAATGTGGCATGAACAATCATGCTCGGGGAAACCCTGCGCTTGTGAGGGTGTTGTTGAGTTGTCCCAATATATCGAGAGATGCAGATCCATTCGTTTTCTGGCGCACACAGAAGTACTTTAGTTTCCAAATGCGTTCTGTTGCATCTGAGAGACTATTTTCCAGCGTAGGTCTTATTCAAACAGACTTGCGAAATCGCTTTCTCCGCAAAACTTAAGATTATGTACTTTGTTTTTTAAACAAAAATCTTATCAATGTTAATTTTAATTACTAAAATTTTTAATTGCCTAATTATGTCTCTACTTTTTATATTAATAAAAGGAAAATCTGACTTGTGATTTATTTATAATACCTTCATTTTTAACCGACTTCAAAAAAAGGAGGAGGTTATCAATTCGGCCGGTATATTTTTTTTTTT
>CAJQZM010040699.1:55657-81406 GCA_907164665.1 Colias nastes | reverse complement strand
AAAAAAAAAATAAGAACAAAAAATAAGAACAATAACTCGTTGATTTCGTACTGGCGATATATTATTTTGGCGGCAACACGTTAATTCCATTGACAGCTGTCAAACGGAAAAAAAAAATCTCGCCCGTTCCAAAATTGAAATTGACGCGTTCCATTTAAAACAATAACGGAGCGTGTTTTTAAATTGAAAATAATGAAATTTGATTGATGGGATTTATAAAATGCGGATTGTTTGAGGGTGTGAATGTTTTATTTAGTGTGAGTTATGGAATATTTTTTTATCAAAAGGACGAATGGGACGTATGGGTCACGTTCGCACGGCCCACGGGGTTAAGCATTATTTATTGATCCGTCAAGAAATGGGTTAAAACAAAAAATCCCCTAATATTTTAACGGAATTGTAGGCGTAGTGATGTGCAACAGGGGTTGTAAGAGACTTTTTAATTCATATACAAAATTTCAATCACACATATGTATGAATAAAATTCGAATTCAATATTAATAAAACTGTGTACTAACTACTAACAGACTATGAAGCTTATTGTCACTGTAACTATCCATTGAATTAATTTTATTTCAAAAGTATAACCCATACAAGCTAATATTAACGTATACTGCAATACATATTTTTTTTTACACACACTTTATTCCAACACATTTCCCACTGACCTCTCCACCTCTTTTTTGTTCAAACAAGGAAGCTATAGAGCATACACAAGTGAGGGATGTTCACTCTGAACACGTGTGCCTGGGAAACCGTTTAACAAGGGTGATATATTGATAATAGCATTTATCTACGGGATCCAATCGATTGCCGCTTATTGGTAAATTACTGATATCGAATGCACTCCAATTCATGGGAAATTGATAGCGTGTTTTATTAATTTAGGGAGCCAAAACAAGTAACGGTTTTTGTAAGCAATGAGCGTAATTAAAGGAATAATTTATCATTTGATATGATCATTAACGATGTGTGAATTTTGCACAACAATTTACATGTTTTTAGAGTGCATTTTTACCGAACTGTTTGCTGAATTTTAGTAATTAAAATTCGTGATAATTAAGTTTAATAATATTTAAAGTATAAACTACTGCTATTTCTCGAAAGTTTGAATATAATATTATGTTCTTTTTCATAGTTAAGATTTGAAACTAATAGTAAGTACTCAAACAATTATGAATTAACGTCATATACATATATACACGCAATAAACAATAATTCAATGACCAAATATAGGTTTTTTTATAGACTAGGTATTTATCTTAGCACTAATCAGTATGAAATATAGAACAATAGTATCCAGGTCACGAGTGAACTATTCTGATTAAAAGATCGAAAGTAGTGATGTTAAAACGGCTCTCACTTTCACTCAAGGCTTTACGCTCGAAGGGTAGCGGGTTCATAGACTAAATCACTGGACGGAACAATCAGATGTTTTCCTGTACTTGAAGGGCGATATTGAGGTAGGTCAAGATTGACGATATTCTTTTTCTCATACTGTATGTACTTGAATAACATCACGTATATTTTAGATACGGCGTCAAGTGCGTGGGACGCCTTTCTAGTCACATACTTTATTTAGAAAGTAACTGACGTGTACCAAATTTAACGGTAACCGTTATATTATAGTTACATAGTACTTAGTAGGCTCGTAATACGCTCGCATTTGAAATTTCAAAAATGGAATAAAAATTTCAAATAAAGAACATTGGAATTCTAGAATGGTCTGTCATTCCGCTCAATTTTTTTAGCTTCGTCCCGAGAAGTCATTCGTTCAATCAACCCGCTAATAGAATACAGTCGCCTTCCTTGTCACAAATGATCATTCGCAATTATATCGTTCCTTGTATTTCTCGGAACAGAGATCTGAGATACTTTAACTTTTTCTAATACGTTAGCAGTCGTTACATGCGCTGAAGCATATCCTGTACACTGCTTCCTTGGGGTTTCACAGGTGAGCACTTAAACGTGAGAACGGTGCAATGTTTTAATGTCCTGTCGGTCAATTAGGTTTCGCATTAGCAAGTGCAGGGGTGTTAAAGTAACGAATATATCCTTTAATTTGGCGTTCGTTCATAACGTTCATTCAGGAACACCGTTTGAAAATCTTACTAATATTGGAATAGATGTATGTATTTTTGTTCCTTTTTCACGCGACAACCCCTGAACAGATTTCGATAATACTTTGCAGTGATATTGCCTATACCAGAATAAAAAATAATCTATAGAAATTATTTTGCCCACGGGTGAAACAGATAATATCCTTGTACAATTTAAACGTTAGATAAACAATTAACAAGGTAATTAATTCAAAAGTGTTGCGTGTTGAAATCTATCCAGACAGATGATACATCCCCACGGTCATTCGATGCAGAATGTAGAGGGTGCTATAAATAATAAATATTAGAGTAAAGCACGTGGGGGTTGAGCAGATGCCGTAGCGACCGTTACTATTCCCCTATCTGATAGAATTTTCGAATTTCGAACACATGTGTTGACAGGCTTTTTTTTCTAATCACCCACATCGATTTTCGCGACCGTGTTTCGGATGAGGTGAGCTGAACAAAATACACGAATTTCGACACATTAAACCTTTGCGGCGTTCTCTCTCTCAACTCTAGATATTAATTTTACACTACGACACTAAAAACTTTTACTTCTGTGCATAAATAAATTTCTAATTACAAGCTAGGTACTAATAAATAACTGCATTAATCAAAAATAATTGACACTAACAAAATTGATCCGCTTCCGATTTGCTAATAATATCCGTTCAGGAAAGTTGGGGAAAGTGACAGTTAAAAAATCAATATAACCGTTGGTGTCAGCGAGGGTGCGTACAGAACTACAAAGGGCGCACGCGTCGCATTGTACTCGTATTATGAATCACATAGTAATGGGGAAGCGTATTGCGAATCGTTTTGATTGTCAAACAAAAACATTCAAACCCGTTCTTAAATTTCGAATTCGGAATGTTTCGGTCTTCAAAAATATAGAATAATAGAACAAATTTAAATTGTTCGTTTAACAGTCAGTATTTTGTTTTATAAAATTTAAATTTATTCTTAAAATAGGTTGGTAACAACTTATGTAAGCTGACCGTCTTGAACTATTGTGCGTCTCATATTAATAGAAATGTAATACAATATTAGAAACCCTGCAGTTTGGTCCACTTATAAAAGTTCAGTGACATCGGAAAGGTGTAATTACGAATTGAAATAGAAATATTAAGGGATTGTAAGGAATTGGGTGACCCGGTTCTAAGGCCCCCTGCAGCACAGCACGGTTGGTCAGTTTCAGACAATAAAAATACTGTTTCAATATTATGAAGCTTATAATTTAGTCTGCGATTTGAGATTTCTATTTCATTGAGACTAAATAGCGTGGGATTTTTCAATATTGAGTTGAAAGTTCATTAAATACTAAGAAGGAAAAAAGCTAAATATGAACATTTAATTGTATCATTGTGAAATTTAAGCGTAATTTAAAATTGTCGTCCTAGATCAATTAAATAGAACAGGCGAACGCCATCTTGACGGTTGCAACAAAATTACGCGTGTAACAGCGACGCAACATGAAATAGCGCGTGGGTGCGACAAGGACAGCCTACTAGCGTACTATACTACATTGATTATTCTTAATGAATCACTTCGATTTACATTACAATATATTATATTGATTGCGTAACGCTGCATTAAATTACGCTGTTTTACATGAATAATCTCGTACAGAGTAAAGCGGCTGAAAATTATTTAATTTATTTATCATACGATTCAGATATGGCCGTTAGATACGCTAGTGTTTACGTAGTATTTTATTATTATCTCCTTTTTACGATGGGCCACATGTGTAATCTAAAAGAGGACAAGTGTGGGAGGCAACGCGTTCGTTGTGTCAAAACAAACGCTTAGAATCTAGGTCAATTTAAGCTGTAATTGAAAATCAAGGAGCTGTATTATGTCTCGCGTGGATAACATTATATTAATTAATTTAAATATGCTGTTATGTGCGAATTTATGGGTATAATCAATTATAGTATACAGGTCAAGCTGCGACAATTTAAAAATAGTTTAATAGAGGTTATATAATTATTAATTACTATTAACAAATTAAGGCGTTAATCTAAAAAAAGTCATCTTAAAATGGCGTTCATTGTATCGTCATTAGAGCAGAGGGTTTGCAATAGCCCATAAAAACAATATAATAAGCAACTTAACACTTTTTTGCGAGACTCGCCCCAAACATTAGGAACTTAGGAAGTCGTATTTAAAATTAATAAAGTAATGATTAAGTCTTAATTTTTAATGACGGTGGCGAAATTAGAGTTAACACCTTGGCCAATAAAAAACTGATTTAAAGGGGTAAGACATAAGGCGTATTGTACACTTATAAGTGGGCATGTCTAGAAACTCGATAGCGTCTTATCGCTTATTTAATATGTATAAGCCTTTATATTAGAGACGTTGGTGGTTCAGAGTAATTAGTGTCAGATGATAGTCAAATGTGACACCTTTCAGCTTTCAGCTTGTGGCTGTTGGGCATTTAGCACGTACATAATAGCAATTTGTAAACGAATCTAGGTAGGTATAACATAAGATCATTTTTGTTTTGATAGGGTAATTGCGCTGGTTTGCCGTCCAGTTTCAGTTTTCGTCCATTTGACTGACCTGCTACAATCACGTGCGTAAAACTTGAATACAAACCTACCTTCCCGCGCAAGTTTGCACTTTTTACGGTCCATAATGTTTAAGCAACAGTACTATCAACATGAAAATTTGATTTGACAAGAAGAGAGTTCAAAAAATTAACGTAAAAGTGGCCGCTTCGCATCCGTGCCTTGCAGATGTCATCGCGCGAGAGAAAAATTTGCCGGCGAGAAAAGTTCATGGTAAGTTAAATCACTGTTTTAGCTAGTTTACGTAATGTTTTTGGTACGTATGTTTATTTATAAGCTTAATAAACGCAATTATAAGTGTTTATCATACTTTTTTTATAATACTCTTCGAAAAATTAAGTGGACGGATACTAGGTTACCAAATTCTCAAAAAATTTGGTTTTCGTCCAAGTGGACGGAAACTCAAACAGCTACGTGAATATTTGTTAGGGTCATTTTACTTTATCGGACCTTTAAAATACTGAATAGTTTCTCCCGAAGTGATCTTTATTGCTATTCGTTTAGATTTTTTGGTTTCCGTCCACTGCTTTGTCAGTGCTGCCAAAATAAAAAAATATTTAAAGAAGTGGACGGAAACTAAATTTAGCTTTAAATGTTTTAGTTTTCGTCCATGAATGAGTATTGGAGTGAACAAAAATTAAAAATAGCTATTCTTTTGCATTCCTTTTCGTCTTTTTTTACGTATTGAAAAGTTTTCTATTCAGTATCTTCCTTATAAATAATTAGTGAGGGCCAGAGTGTTGTAGGTACCTAATATTGTCATTCATTCAGTCATGTATCATTTTCTCCTTATGTGAAGTAGAGTCAATTATTCGTAGCATAAATGGGGGTAGGTCAGACATAATACACTGTATTTTTCTTGATTATCATTCACTTGAGTATCATCTTTTATTCTAGGTCTGTTTTGCCAATGCAGTATTTTTTTATTCTACTTACTCAACGTATCCTAAGAAAGATCTTATTGTTTTTAGATGGCCTCGAAGGAGTCTAAGAAATCTAGAAAAAAAAAAAACGCTGCGTACACTGAAGAATCTTTAGTAAAGGCTTTAACGGCAATTCGGAAAAATAAGGCATCAGTAAGACAAGTCTGTAGAGATTATGGGATTCCTAAATCTATGGTCCTCGATAGAATACACGGCAAAACAACTGATATTTTAAAGAAACGTGGGCCAGATCTCGCGATTATTAATGCCAAATAATAATCAGTAAGGCATAGTTTATTTTAGTAGCTAAAACTTATTATTATGGCTGTGTTTAATATAGTACGTTTCATTTGATAAACAAAGTATTAGAATGAAAATTTTTGTTGTTAGAATGAATATTTCTGTTTTTTGATGTTATTTCTTAGTCCTGTAATTATAACTTTATTCATTTACATTGTAAGGAACGCATTCTTTTCTTTATTACGAATGATTATACAGTCATCACTAACGCATATAAGGACTGCCAAGTGCTACATAGATCTCAGTTTTGACTAGTTATATTGATTATTATTAGTAAAACTAAACCTGTAAGGTAGTGAGAAATTGTGATGTTGATTAAATAAAAGTATATATTTACCTGTAATTGGTTTTTAACTTAATAGTTGACCTACCCTCCTTTTTCTACACGGTGGTCGAAAACTAGCTTACACTAGGACGAAAACCAGTTTTTTTGGACGAAAACTAGCATATACCCTACTTTTGCAGAAAATAATTTAAATTAAAAGATACGTCAAAATGATTTATTTTCACTTATTATTATCTTAAAGAAGACTATATAAGGACTAAAAAAAAATATTATATGTTTAAGGAAGGGTGCTCCAAAATATTTATTTCGCATCACAAAGTTGGCAACTCCTATAATTGGACGAAAACCAGCGCAATGACCCTAGTGTTTGGCTGTGATATGTTATTCGAGACATCGGCATCCGAAATTTCAGTTAAATAAGTAGTAAATATTGAATGATAAAACACATGTCATAAATCATGGTTATTCATTTTCGCTTTTATAATACATATTAGATGCATATTATGTGTCGACACAACTATCAGCACATTTCATTGTTTTGTTAAACTTGAATTTTCACTCCGATTGTTACTATTTATAACCATTTTATTACGTATTGTTTTCTCCACATTACATTGTTGCAACGAATTATGATTTATGTAAGTTCTACAAACTAACGCGACGCCGGTTCGTCTAGCGAAGTAAAACCTAACTATACTAGAGTTGTTTATTTCACAATTACACCGAGAGAAATACGTAAACATAGGTATTTGATGTATAAAGAGTTTATTGGTTGGATTGATTTTTTAACAAAGAGTCTGGCAATTTCTTTGTAGAAGTGTCAATCACACGGTCAGCGGTCACCTTTAGTTAGTGTGTTGCTATGTTATTGTGGTAAATCATTTATCACATACATACATCTTATTTGTGTGTTTTACTTTTTTCTGTATCTCTAATAAATCTATGTTGTATTAAATGTAAAACTAGTTTGTGTTTAGCATAATTTGGATAGTATTTATGTCAAATACAAATAGACTAAAATGGCAATTTAAATATGTCAATGTCATTATGTCACTAAAAGTCGTCAAAGTTTAGTACAAACGACGCACTCGTAGATTTGTTATCGCTATGTAAACATACAGACAAACCACCAATAGCCCGACGCATAACAACGATAAAATTGATAATATTGTTTACCGTGTAATTAGTTTATAAACTATTGCGTTATCTACAAACGTATAAGGTTAAAATAGTGAAACTTACCTGTTATTCTCTTTTGAGTCTTATTGCTATCCGGACTGGATACTTTAGTTTCTTTAGCTGGCGTGTTTGGTTTTTGTGCAGTTATGGTGATCGGCGCTCTTCGTAGCGCAGCAGGGATGGATGAGGCTGGAACGAGTTGCCATGCGAATCTCTGCGTGCCCGGTAGGGGTTTTTCATTTGCAAAGTCGAAGCCCCATCGCTGGCTATCCAGGTCTAACTGGCGGGATAGTTCCCTCTCGGCAAATCGCCGGTTCTCCTCTCTATCCGTGCAGCCGAACAGATTCCTTCGCACCGTATTGAGCGTGGTTAGTCCGTGCACTCTCAAGGACCTAACGTCCAGCACTGTGGTAGCCTGTAGGCCGGGAGCCCTCACACTCAACGTAGACATCTTCGAGCTCGGTCCAAACACAGTGACGCACCCCGATCGCATCGACGCTTTCGCCTAACAAACAATAACAATTTAGTTCTGTTACACACGTATTAGAGTTTCATCACGCACCAATAAGAATACTTAATTGGGTAATGGTTTGTAAACAAGTCAAGACGCGACGACGCGCGGCGATAAGGAATACGTCCACACGCGCGTAGGGCAAAAATTCGACTGTAGGACGATTCACGATGTGCGGCGTGCGCCTGCGCGTGTTGCGTCGCGGCTTGCGCCTTGCGCGTGCTCCCTGCCCTGCGCGGTCAACGCGTCGCGACTAGTACCCCCGCTCGTCACGGTGTGGCGCTAGTGTCGCGCTTCGTGAACTAGTTATGCCGTGCCTTGAATTCACTCTCCCTTTGTGGGCGTAAAATATTATTCGGTGGCAGATTATGGTACTAATTACTAACTAACATCGTACTAATGCTTAAAATTTTTCACAAATACTTTGAGAAATTGGTTTGGTATTAAATGTTGAATATTCATAAAATTTATTTAATTATTTCTGCAGTACATAATTTGCATCTATAATTTTTTATTACTCGTTTTTCTATAACATTGTAAAATGATTTTTCTTAGCTTAGGATTAATGAGTTATTTAAAATATAAGTCTTCCATACTTTTTATCTATGTTTATTCGAAAAAAAGGTTTTACCAAATTATAAAAAATAGAAATATTTTTAATTCACATAAAATTCACAAAACCAAATTGAATTTATGCAATTATAAATAACTATAAAACATATAAATTGAAATAAAAAATTGTTTATTAAGTGATCAACAAGTATTTCATAATAATATTATTTCGTTTTATTTCAACATAAAATTTCCTTAATTTCTGGGTAACATAAAATCAAAGCCACTGGCAACACTGAGATTCACTTGTTTACGAAGAACGAAGACGTGTCTAGTTACGTGTGATGCATAAAATGTTGAAACTTCTTATCTAAAGTATATCTATCTCCATCGCACGCGCATTTAATCGATTCATGTAGAAAGAGACAAGAGATACAGCTCGCGATGTAGCCGCCATTTTGCCAAGCCGAGAGTCGAGTTATATCGAACTATTTCATCGGATTAAGTACAATTTGGTTTTTTAAAATAAACTAACATTGTAGTCTATTTTATATATATTTTTTAATTAAAATTACATTATTTTATTATTATTTTTCAAATGTCTACTTTGTATTACGAACGAAATTTCATTTTTCTATATCTACTACCGAGTTTAAATTACGAATTATTATTTGTTTAGGCCAACGTGGCTGAGATTTTTATTGAAAATTACATCGAAGAGGTTATATTTTTCTAAATTAATATGGTTAAGATACATACCTATGAGGTTTTATACGAAATTTCACGGAAAATCACCAATTTACCGTCGGGGTTCACTGCACTGCCGTACTAATTTTCGAGATGTGAGGGTGACGCGATGGCGCGAGCGCGGGATCGGACGCCATTGGTTGAAAATGGCGGCCAGTCGTTTCATTGGCCGGAGCATTTTAGGCGCCAATTTTCGGTTGGTCGAGGCGCCGGATGGCGGGAAATAAACGCGACTTTCCGGCGCGCTCATGAGTTTTGTTACGGAAAATTATGTTTGGCGGGCTCGGCTTCCGCTTTTACAATCATATTTCAATAGTATTATATCGCTTTGAAAGCTGAAACTTCCACTGCGGGGCGAAATTTTTATACTTCACGTTGTTAATGTTTATAATTTTTCTAACATAATATTGTGTTTCTATGTTTTATTAAATTTCAAGTCTTAAAAATATTGCTAATTATTTTGCGACATGAAGTCTTCTTAAAAATAAATTATTTGTACTTATCAGGTTTTTTTATTTGTACAATACTAAGTAAATATTATTTCCCGATACATAGTATTGGATAAATTCGCAAAATGGTTTCGGTGATGTATTAACTATTAATATGTTATTATTACCACTTATTACTTTTGTAAGGGTTGTTTATAATATATAAGAAGTTTGAGTTTGTCTTGATTAGAAAAATAAGGCACACAATTTAATGATTACGTCATGATGATTATTTAACGCCATGAATAATTAAGAAATATTTAGTTGTCTGTATTTGATTTTTTTGTGACGGAGGACTGTAAAATTAAGGTGAAAATTGTGGCTTATGAATTCCTTTATTTATCAAGTAATCAAATAATAAATTGTTTATTTCTAGCCGTTTATTATCACTTCGCTCTTTAAATAGTTGTGTGAAAATGAAAAAGAAAAACTTGCGCACAATTTAACGTATTTTGCTATCTTTTTGGGATATTTGTCAAGGACCCAATATACGAGAATAATACAGTTATAGTATTTTAATATAGTTTTAAGTATTTAGATTTAAAAAATATTAATTATTTAGCGAATTTTGGTTGCAGCTCAAGAAGATACCATTATTATTTTGCAGTTGCGTTTCTTTTTGAACATATTTAAACTTTATATTTAAAATACATTTCCCTAATTAGGAACGTAACGTTAGTGACTTATTGACCTATTTTTAACGGAAATCAGCGGTAAAACCGCGGCAAAAAGCGGTTTCCGTTTTACGCAGATGTTTGTAAAAAGTTCTTTCACTGCAGGTGCATTTATGGCGGAGTTTGTGACAGATGCACATAAAAACAAGCTTTGCGGTAATCTTTGGATTTAAATAAACATTTTCTATTTGCGTGTAAGAAATTTGGGCTGCGTAATTTTGTCGGTAATTTAGTGTGAAAATATTTAAATTGGTGTATTAAATATTTTCACACTAAAATTACTTATTATTTTACCTAAGTGATAAAATATTAAACTTATTTTATTAAGTGATAAAATATGTTTGGGGTGAGCCGATTGTATTCGAGCGGGTTTAACTTTGCAGCGAAACAAGCATGAAAAGTGTTTCTAGTTTCTACACATGGCAACATGTGAAATATGCACCTGAATAAATATTATATAAAAATCTAAACACCGTTAGATTTTCGAAATTTTCTGACGATATTGTTCATGACGTGTTGTGTGTGATGTCGCCAATCTTATTGAATAATTTATTTACCCTATAAATTGAAGTAATATCACGGTATTATTTATGTACAAATAGCGAAGTTAATATTAACTACGTATAGCTTCGAGCATAGCCAACAACTTTTTTTTATTCATAGACAAAAACTATTTAATTATCTGTGGTTCCACATTTAAAAATAAACACAAGGAATAAGGATATAGTAACGTACCTATACAAAGTACAAACACAACCGTAAAAGCGGTAAGTTTTTTTCGCTTCCTTTTACTTCCCTGAATGATTGATCTGAAACACATTTAGTTGAATCTGAGCACAAAAACAAAACAACACCTGGTTTTAGTGAAGTTCATTTTTAAATTTAAAAGTAACTAAATAACTGCAGAAGTATATACTCAATAATAAACTACGCATTTTTAAGGTACTTTTGGAGTGTCAAATTGTGTGTTAAATTGAATTTGGTGTATGTCAGAGTCCCTATGCTTATAATAGTAAACTCAATAATAATAAACATTTTTGAAAGTACTTTTGAACTGTCCAAGAAGCTTATATCTTATACACTGGAGATTTCGGTATGAACATTTGACGTGTAACAAGAAAATTGTAGTGTTTTATCACTTTCACACCTAACTTGGTATTGCCACTGTTAATACGAAGTTTTCCCAAGGCTACTATGTATGCTGTAATATTCTGTGCAAAAGGTTAGTTTTTGTACATGAGTTTGTTGATAAATTGCCAACAACGTCATTCAGAAGCATTGTTGGATGAGACAATTATTATTTATGCTAAATAAAATAAGTATCTGAACCAATTATTAAAAAGCGATACTCCCTGATTATGGGTAGTTACCATAATAAAATTGTAGCAACTCTCACTTTGACAATATGGCATAAGTGTCAAAAAAATTGCGTCGCTTCGAATATTTAAGTTAATATTGTTGCGTATTTAATAAATATTTTCCGAATATAAATAATGTATTGCATTGTGAAAAATTGCAGAAGTTTTCGGACACCAAATTCTGGCATAAAATTTCACAGGCAAGTGTATATTTACGCTATTTACAATATTCCTCAATACTCATGCATTTACCTGTTTAGAATCATTTTCATGGCAAATATCGTCAATTTTATCATCATTTTAGTAATCAATCATGCTAAATATCTTCTATCTATCTTCTTTTCCTAATAATTTCATCATTTTTCAATAAACCAATTTAACAAGTAAGGTAACCATGATGACGAGTTTTTACGGAAAGCGAAGAGAAAATATTGTAATAGTTAACAAAATTATGATGAACATTTAGAACACCATTTCAAAGATTTTTATACTAGTAATGAAACAACGCACGACATCGATATTGCACTCACATGTGGTTTTATGTTTATTCTTCTTTAACATAGAAATTAATAGTTCTTTTAACTTACCAAATTTTTTTTGTTTTACTTATTTCAGCTTTCCAAAAATGAAATAAAAAGAAATAAATGGCTGTCCATAGTGCCTATCAAGGGTAAAATTTATCAACATGCCAGAATATTCAGTTTGCATTTTAAGCCTGAGGATTACGGTCCAGAAAAAAAATACCTTTTGAAAAGTGCTATACCTTTTTATTTACCACATTCTTGTTACTGCGTCTCAACTGTGGATAAAGTAATTTTAATTATATTATAATTAACCACCATGAAACCATTAGTAACCGTAAGTACAGCTCCTGAAAGACATACGAATTTCTGAGAACTGTAATATCGTTACCACACATCAACACTAGCGATGCAACTCTCCCTTTGGAATATTGAAAATTTTTAGACTGAAGCTTGAGTAACCAAAACGATGTTTTAATGTATGTAGCACTCATTTTAATTAAAAAATCGTAGTATGAGATAAAAAGTTATCAAGCGTTATTTAAAACTATCATTCTCTACCAATTAAAATGGTATGTACCTATAAAGATGATAATTATTCATGTAAGTTGACCAGTAATATTATAATATAAATACTGTTAAAAATATATGTCGTTATTATTTATAGACCATGATTTTTAGTTTTTTTTATTTCGAAAAATCCTGAATATACAAACCAGTGTGGTCACCCACAGAAAGAGACAAAAAACAACACTGACGTCATTCAAGGTTATATTTTCTTGTGACAAGTTAATGGTCATAGTGCAATCTCCAGTGTATTAGATATAAGCTTCTTGGAACTGTCAAATTTTGTGTTAAAACGAATTTGGTGTATGTCAGAGTCCCTGCTTACTGGGTGGAGACTGGGGCCATGAATAAAGAGAAGTAGAAAAATTTTGTGATGTTCGGAGGAAAACTTATGAAAAAATCTGTCAAGTAAGTGTTGTTGTTGTTACAAAAATAGTTCAAATTCAAATCATTTATTTGTTAGTTCAATTAGTTCAATCATAAGTTTACGATTATTCTAGAAGCATATATTTATCTTATGCTTTTGAGTTTTGTAGGTTAACATTACACGTGAAAAACTTTACGAAAATGCCTGCGAACGTGTTCTATATTTGCTTAATATTTTATATATTTTTATTTTAATGTTACATTGACGACTTTGTTGTTAACTTTTCCGATTAAATTTTCAACTGATTAACATTTAACATGGACGGTTTTATTTACAGGCGAGAGAAATATAATAGAAATTAACGATCAAATCAGGGCTAGCGTATCCTTTACATAATCGATTTCAAGTCCTTTAAATTGTATCGATCCTTGGAACCGTAAAATCGGATACGTGTACAATCGAGTGCGGATGTTTTGGGAAAATCGATATCATTGAATCGAATAATCGCTCATGCAGTAAATTGAATTTGTTTTGTTTCCGTTAAGCTATTTATAATCCGTTATTTTCAAGCTATATTGTCAAGGAGTTTGAAGTTCCTTGATTTATTTTCTTAAAATATGCTCCTTATTTACTTTTAGGTATATTCATTACATATTAGATGTTTATAAAACAAATTAAATGAATTTAAATACGATTTTAAGACTGGAGAGTAATTGGAATGGAAATTAGAATGGAAGTACCCAGTTTAAAAAGGAAAAACGTTTATGACGTTAAATTGACTACTTACAAAGAGTTAACAAACATTTTACACGAATAGCGAAAGCATTTTCGCTAAAATTATAAAATAAACCTTTTTTGATGAATTCGATGTTTATTTTAAAAGATGTAAGTACTTAAAAACAAATACACACAATAACACTTGTTTTTACATTTCCAGGAGTAATCAGTAGGAAAATATTTTACACAAATTAGTGTATTAATAGTGATGTCAATGAACTAATATCATCTAACCTTATTTACGAATACTTAACGCGTTTACAAATAATTAGAAATATATTTTGTACATAATATATTATCATAATATCCGGTGTGGTTTTGACTATTTATAATAAAATAAGACAAAGAAGGCTTGACCTAAGGAGAAAGACACATTTATGTATATTGTTTATTTTAAATTATAAGTCACAATTTTACAATACACAAATAAAAATGAAACCCGTTTCGCGTTGTCACGGCATCACGTGTGAACGGCTGAACCGATTTCGATAATTCTTTTTTTATTATATTCCTTGAAGTACGAGGATGGTTCTTATGTAGAGAAAACGTAAATATGTACCACGGGCGAAGCCAGGGCGGACCGCTAGCGGCTAGTTGTTCAATAAATTAGACTCATTCATTTAATAAATATTATATAAAAGCGACATCTAGTGTAGGATAGTATTTTACAATACCTATTCATTATTGTATTTCAAAGCTATCAATTATCAATAAGATTCATTATATAGGACAATTGTCAGCAATTTAATTAAAATACAACAATATACCAAGTAACATGTTATAAAACGAAACTTAAAAACAATAAGTTATTACAAATAAACATTGTTCACTTTTAACAATACCTTCCAAAGTATTTAATAGCATTACAAAGTAACACAAAAGAAATTACAAAGACTTTCTACATGAGTGTACTCAAAGGACTATAGGTTTGTAGGTGATCGATTTGACCCGCATTTTGAAGGATAGTGGGTTCAATCTTTAGACACGCACAAGTGTGCTTGATGTGTTATAAAGGGTTTTATTTGATTGTGTGAGTTTTCTAGGTTTAGGAATCTATCGGCTGCTTTAATTATTAATTGATGTTTTTATGTATTATTTTTAATTAATAAGTAAAACACAATGATATATTAAGTAGATTTGTTACTGGCCTTGTAAACGTAGCTTTGACAGGACACAAACATAGTTTTATCATCTATTCTTAGACGTTTATGCATCAATATCGTAGAAAGATTCATAGAAACTATTTTGGAGGAGTTTGATTACAAACAATGACTAGATATTTTTATAAATAGGTAATATAAGTGCTCAATTTCGAGAGATACTTTTAATAGTGTTGGGGAAGCCGTAGTAACTCAACAATAGCTCGTAGGCTTTCTATAATTCACAAAGCTTCAGCTTCAGTAATTAGTGAAAATAATTACCAAACAGATAATCGAGTTCTCAAGGCCGGTATTGTAAGTGTAACAAGGCGGCGTGAATCGTGAGCATGCAGCGTATCGCAACTTGACAGGTGCCAATCGTACGTGCGCATGCGCAGGGGCACGTGGCACACGGGGCGATTGTCTTGATAGGTGAATTTATAGGTGTTGAAATGTAATGGCTTTCAATTTTATTTACTGGTATGGTTTTTTTTTTATTGTACGATTCTGGAATGATTTTTTAATTGGGGTCTCTAGGAATTGTCAATTATCTATCGATATAATATATATGAGAAGGTGCGATATCACGGCTGGAAAAAAAATTGTCTGACCAGTGTTTATAAACATCGCTTTTCAGGGGTCTAATCAACTACAATTTTCGCTCAGTTTGGGATTATGAATTATCCATGTGTTAGTAAATCTTTACTGCAATTATAAATGTTTGTCTTTCTTTGGCAATGGAGTGATTTTTGGGACGACTTTTGTGTCTAGAGATAGATGTGCTGAAGCGTGACATAAGCTAGTTTTCACCGCAGTAAAAAATCGAACTCCTATAGGAATTTCCCATAGGGAGAAACCGCAGGCGGAAATCTAGTATTTACATATAAAAAACTAAGTGTGAAAACTGACCCCGTGTGATTAAACCTAAATGTTTGCTCATTAGCACAACATGTAATGTCCTTTACTATCGTTGGCAATAACTAGGTTCAATACCTATATTCTATACCAATAACTAGGTGACAAAAACGACCCCGTGTGACCACACCCCAGGGTTTACGCGTCACAGATTCCTGGGCTGTGATTGTGGAAGGATGCCGTCGATTACAGGACCCTCGCGATCCCCTTTAATGTCATATACGCACTGACACTAACGTACGAACTGCTCTTATTTTTTTAGGGGTCCCTATATGAAAAAAAGACTTGAGAACTTCGCCAGAACCTAAAATTCCTTATAGTCTAGCTTACGTTAGATTGTGCTATTCTCCAAAATTGGTAATGATGATGATGAGATATAAATCTGCTACAAAGCTATACAAGATAGTTCAAAGTTCAAAGTGTAAACGATAAACTTCAATGAGTTCGGTTCCCTGTCAATTTTTTACTCTCAATTGAGTAATATTATATGATGTGGGATAAACCCATTAGATAACCTAATTTCTTATTTAAAAATTAGTTGTAAAGTTGAACATATTTCTACTTTTCAGTACATAAAGATGACGCCTTAATACCCAATTAATGTCTAATATTTCCATAACTTTCAAGTGTATATATTTCACCACAAAAGCATAAACAAAAGGACAATAATTCTGCTACAACATAACGATATTAAATGCCAATTAGCCACGCTCTACCGCCGTGACATATGCATTCAAATTACCCGACCATTTCATGACATTAAACTTTTATTTCGTCCTTTGTGTTTCATGACATGATAATTTCTCATCTCAGCTTATATTACGAGCAAATTGAACAATTATATGACTAGTTGCGTGTCCTGGCTTCGTCCGGGTTCACTGGGTTAAAAATAAATAAAGCTTCGGTGATTATGTAGCTAAAGTATGAATAAATAATATTTTAAATCACAGCAATTTTGAGTTCAATTGCAACTAACATACAAATAACAAAAAAATCTTTGTTTACAATATTAGTAGTAAAGATTTCAATTACATTACGTTTAACGCTTCCGCAATTAATGATTCGCAATTTATACTCTATTTTTATAGTCATAGATATTAATTTCTAACAATCGTTAATTGGAAGTCAATTACCCGAATGCACACATTGATGGTCAATGAAAAGCGAAATCAAGTTTTGTTGTGATTGGAATTGAATAAACAAATAAAAATGACGTTAGAAATTCGTTAAATCTAATTGCACTAATTGTTTGGTAATTATCATATTATGATGCTCTGCGCAGAAGCTTACAGAATTTAATTAATTGACTCATAATTTTTTCTTGCGCATAATTTCGATTTTTATACAAATACTGTGTATTGTCTGTGTTATATTACCAACGATTTAAATTGTGTTTTTCTTTTTATCCTTTTTCAAAGTAATTAGTTTTTATTTAGATATATTAATGATTAATAAGTTGTTTATTTATACATAAGTACTAAATGGAATAAGAATTACGAATTGTTACTTACTTAATAAGATCGCTCATTTAACACAATCAAAATTGTATTTACCTTGGGGCATATAACTAGTCATCCCACACCAGTCACGACTAAGTCCAATTCCCGGGTCCTTGAGACCCTGATAAGCTCCCATTACTCAACAAAAAGCTGCCGACAAAAGTAAACGTGCTTGAAAACGAAAGTGCTCTAAAATTACTTAAAAAATTGTAGTCAAGACGACTCCGCGGTTTTACAAGGACCTTTCCTTCAATGTGAATCAAATGGATGACAGAAAAAACTGTGGAGCTAATTCTCACTTTCAATCGTTTTTATGTGAGTTTTTGCTGCCGTTTTGTCGGTAGCTTTGTGAAAAGTATAGGTTGCCATGGTAACACTTTATATTTATATATTTTGATGTGCGTTCGTTTTTTAAAGATTATGTTATGCATCGATCTACCTATAGCAGATGAGATGCCTATATTAGCAACTTTCCATCATATTTTGGTTTTTATGAAAAAAGTATTAGTTTAAATATTATGAACAAGAAGATATTGGCTGTCCAAGAAAAAACTGGAAGCTTAAATGTTTCCGAATCCCGAATTTCTATCGTTCTTATTGTTTAAAATCTGACGAAAATGGAAAAAAAAAATGACGTGAAATTGTTTTTATTGTGAAAACAAAAGACGGGCAGAGATTTTATTTTATGTTTTGAACTGAAATGAATAGACAGTATAAATTATATACCCTCTATTGTATAAAATAAACGCGAGAAGGCTGATACGCGATAACGTAAAAAATCTAGGTGAACATAAGTAATTATGAAAATAAAAATGAAACATCTTAAATCATAAATAACTTGACGTGCATCATATACGTTTTATGGATCTACGATTAATGACTCTTTCGATTAATGTTACTCAGATGTCTGACAAATAAAAAAATATCTCTTCACTGCGAGAATTCCCTCTTTGTGACGTCATTTTACATAATCTGACCTCTGACGTCATTCTTTATATAGTATGTTTTTGAAAACTACGTTTGATTATATAAAGGACCATTAAATGGGACAGGAGTATTGTCGAGAGGATAAAGGAGTTACGATGTCGCAGTTGAATAAGAAGTTGTGAGAGGGTTGGCTTTTGTGTTGAACAAGTGCAACCTTAGGGTCACATGATTGCTGGGACAGGAATGGCATGGAGGCGCATTGATATTTTTGCAGAACTTTACTTTGTATGATGTATTTGTGAAAGACAATAATTTGACGAATGTTTTATATTTAATCTAGAAACATAGTTATTAAATCACTACATAGTATAAAACAAAGTCGCTTTCTCTGTCCCTATGTCCCTATGTCCCTATGTATGCTTAAATCTTTAAAACTACGGAACGGATTTTGATGTGGTTTTTTTTAATAGATAGAGTGGTTCTGGAGGAAGGTTTTAGTATATAATTTATTAGGTTTTAGACAAAGCGGGCGAAGCCGCGGGCAGAAAGCTAGTATTAAATAAAATCAATATAAGTTTATAACAGCTAAAAACATTGTTTTGAATTTGTGAACAAAATATACGATTTTATTTTGTACAGATGTTTGAATAATTAGATATCTTTTTCATGATAAGTGAAAATTCAAAATGCTATATGATGTACTGGCGTACGTATGTACATTGACATGCGTATTACAAAATTTAACACTTTCAATAAAATTAAGGCAACCGCGACTCCACATAATTTCGTGTTCAATCGTCTTCCTAGCCCTCCTCAAAATTTAGAGCTTAGAAAGGATTTAAAAAAGGAAAGATTTGGACAAAGGAACCTCCACACGTGTGGATACACGTGGTGGGGTCAACGCACTGCCAAAAACAATATGCTCTCATTAGTCCATAGCCGCTTGATTGAATTGAATTTGAATTAAGAATATTATTTGTCTATGGTTGCATCTATAGAATGGATCAAGCCAGCGTTCGAATTTTATTCGTCGAAAAATAATTTTGTTTGTGGTTCGTTCGGATAGTTGAATGTAATTCGGTAATAGCGCATTGTTTTTATGCAGCTGCTGCAACGGAAATGGTCAGGATGCAATTTTAGGGGATTCAAAAGATACTGGCAATCAAATGAGGGGCTGATGCATTGATTTATAGAAACGAGTAACGATCTTTGGAGTGCATCGGGGTTCCTTGTTCTTTTGAAACGAGTGAATGGTTCTTAGTGTGGATATGAGATACACATAGTTTTGAATCGATGTTATTATAGTAGATACCTAATATTTTTTTTAATATTGTACAAATTAATTGTATTGTACAATCTCATTACTGATGTCGATACAATTTACATTCTGATATAATTTTTTAACAATTTTTATTTCATTCTTATATAAAAAAAATGTGTGCGTGTACTAGAGTACACACTACACACGTAAGAAGTGAAACTTCTTTATGACCTTATTTTTCAAAAAATAATTTACTATATACAATATTACAGAAATACGTTAGTCTATAACACGCTCGTCGCTTCGCTCCTCGCTACCTATTTTAATACTTATTTACACCAGCCGCTCCTGCAACTCGCTCGCTTCGCTCGCTCGGCTCGTGCGGTAGTTCAAAAGTTAACCTAAGATGCTCGTCGCTTCGCTCCTCGCTACCTATTTGAATATTTACGCCGGCCACTGCCGCGACTCGCTCGCTTCGCTCGCTCCGCTCGTGCGGTAGTTCAAAAGTTAACCTAAAACGCTCGTCGCTATAGGGATAAGAAAAAGATGGCGCGTAACGGAAAAATGTCACGCGTAACGAAAAAATGTTACACTAAATTTTTTTCCAACCCCGATAAAGAAGTTTCACTTCAATTATTCAAAGTAGGCAGGTACTTATCTTGTTATTGTATCTGCCAATTTTTATAAAATTTTCCATAGGTACATAACATAACTATATTTTACCCTAATGCCGAAAGAAAATAAATCTGTTTTATATTATCTAATTACGCATACTGATTGAAATGCGATAATAGCAAAGGTGTTTATTAAAGGGCAAAGCCCAAATAACATAGAAACATCTGCCTAATGAAGTGCGTCATACAGTATACAGTGTAGGCAAGATGCTGACTTGGCGTTTTATTGTTTTATTTACTAATTACATGTATTTTGTGTTGTTTTTTTTCCTTGGGATGGGAAGTAAGATTACTAAAGGGCCATAGTAATAACTTTTTATACTAGGTATGAAAGGGCGTTGACTGTTTCAGTAACATATTTACTTTACTATTTTACAACTTGCACAGCTATTATCCAATTTATTGTGTTAAATATGTATTTAAATGTATAATCATTAGGCATTCGGATGTATTTGTATGTTAAAAATAACTAATTATATTTTATCTTATATGGCATGCGATCAGAAATTAGATTTTGATTTTCGTAGTTGTACGCAATAATTTTAGAAGTGAGCTTGAAATTTTTAGAATATAGGTATAACTAATATTCTTAACTAGCACTACTGGTAATTCTATTCTGTATGAACTAAAAACTAAAATCTTCACGTGAACGAATACCAAACTATTTTATTTTGAACTTTTACGCAATTTCGTTAATAGTTTTTGAATATTTGTACAGGGTCAGGTCATTGCCCGATACCCTCTTTGATTAGACCCTTTTGTTTTTATCAGCTTGATCAGACATTAATTTTTTGTATCCATACTAATATTATAAATGCGAAAGTAACTCTGTCTGTCTGTCTGTTACTCAATCACGCCTTAACTACTGAACCAATTTGCATGAAATTTGGTATAGAGATATTTTGATACCCGATAAAGGACATAGGCTACTTTTTACCCCGGGACATAGGATAGGTTTTATCCCGGAAATCCCACGGGAACGAGAACTATGCGGGTTTTTCTTTGACTGCGCGGGCGAAGCCGCGGGTGGAAAGCTAGTAAAAAATATGTCTATAAAACTACAAACATATTTGCGGTCATTGCTTCCAATCAGGTGCAAAATTAACTCCACATTATCAATTTATTTTATTCATAGGTTTACACAAAAGGGCTATGTCAATCGTATGTCCGTCTGTCTGTCACTCATCAACGACTATTCCCACGGAACTACCCTGATTAATAAGAAGTAGTAATTTATATAAATATACCCTGTCACATACAGGATATTGATTAGGTAATTATTATTGTTGGTATGTAATAAATTTTATTGGTATTCCGAATATTATTAAAAACCTATTAGTTAAAAGAAATAAGTGGGTATTCATGAATTGAAAACTGCTGTATCGAATTATATGTAACTTTGTAAGTACCTACGCTTAATAACTGAATGCTACTGAATTAATAAAACATTAACAAAAATTATCAGATGAAAATCTCCGGATTTGTTTGGTTTTTAATAAACTACAGAAAAACCGCTTTTACAGTAAAACTTTTTTCATAACCTGTAGAATTCCGATTTCCGAAAGCCTTCACCAACTCGATAATATTTAGTGATGGTAATTTTCAAATCTGGTAACTTTCTAGTATCTCCGTAACAAACACAACCCAAAAACTAATAAGATATGTTTCATAGATACCTTCCAACATGTAATCTATCTTTCATTGTATAAAATACCTTCTATTATCAAATTGTAATTGAAAAAAGGTCGTTGAACTCTATATAAAGAAGGTTCTCGAATTCTCTGAATCTCAGATGGTCTATGAGTCCCTCCGGGATAAAAGAGGATGGGTTATATGCCCGAAACTCTCTCACGATATTGAGGGGCAACGACCTGAGTCCTGCCGTGGATTTGGTCCTTTTTGTTTTTGATTAATTATATGAATATGTCTATGGTTTTGTTAGTAATTGTACGTGTTAATTGCTATATTTTTTTGAGAAAAAGGTTTTGAGAGCACGTCACAACTTATCATGTTCAAATTTTAAATTAAACTTTATTTGAGTTCTTATCATACCAAAAGGGAGGTTCTATTCGTTTGTAGTTATATACTATATACTATATATATACATATATGTATATTTATATTTTTTTTATAGTTATAAAGTTATATATTTTAATACAATCACTAATTTTAAAGTTTAAACTGAATTATGCAGGACGAATTGCCTAAAAGATATCGGTGACCCGTGAAGACGTACAAATTATTCACCATTTCTACATTTTCAAGTTGTATTTTCTTACAAAAGTTCCTCTATACTAAGTTTCCCAAAGAAAATTCTCCTAAGTTACGAACTTACGAGTTGAAATGAAAAAGGGATATTACACGACCTAAAATTTAAAATCATTTGTTTAAATTAGACAAATCGATTATGAAAATGTTTGTGATGCATTTTTCCAATGCAAATATGTACCTCCATGGAAAGTGCATCGAAATGTAATTCTACGTGCGTAATGCGTATGCGCATTGATTTAACATCGTAACGCTTCTGGTGGTCTTCGGAAGTGAGATAAATCGATATTGAAACGGTAATTTTATTACGATAATGTTTATTTTATTACTTCGTAACCGATTTGAATGCAATACATATTTGCATGTTTTTTGTATGAGTTGCGCGTTTGCTGCGTTTTGATGAAGTTTTGTACATTCAGAAATAATAAGTAGGTAAATAATACAGGGGAAAATAATCTTTTATTTTATTTAATTTTAATATTTATTAGTACTTACAGATGGTTATTCTTTCACGGAGAAAAGGCTGATACAATTAAGATGAAATTTTGTACACAGATGGATTATTTGGATTGGTACAATTTGCTGAAGTATTTGAGGAAGATTTGCTATAATGTTTTCTTGTATTTAATTTTTTTTTCTGTTTCCCCTTATTTTGAAATTGTAATGTACTTAAAATAAATGTTAACAAAAGACCACGATAGCTTCCAAAGATATGAACAAATAGGTAGCTCATAAACCTTTACAAGTAACTTTTATAAATTATATTATTAAATTAGTATAAATTTATGTGTGTCCACTATCCAGACAGCTGCAAAATAAGTATTTTATTATTGAATAGTATCTGTTAATAAAAATCACTTAAATAACAAGCCAATAATTTTTTTATAATTAATTTAACCTTGAGAATAAATAAGGATTGAATAAACAACTAACAGCTGTCGCATTTTGGAAGTACAAGGTGTTTATGTCATCTGGGGGCACGGTAGTGCCCCCGCCAAGACGAGCCAAGCAAAAGCGAAGCGCACGGGCACTACCTACCTTTCCTCGAAGCGCTTCGACGTTTTTTTGAACCCTCATAACTTGGGTTTGGATCTAGCATACTAGATCAACAAAATTTTCGGGATATATTGTCAATAGCGGACTTATTGAACATATTAAGTTTTAATTACATTAGCTTTTATAAGTACTTCAGATTTTATTTATATCTAAAAAACGCTAATTTCGTCACTGACTCACTGATGATCATCAAAATTCTTAAGGTATTTCCTAATGTCCTAGAAAGCTGAAATTTTGTATGTAAGCTAGTATTAGCACACAAACAACAAAAAAATTATAAAACTTGTAACTTTCATCCCCCAACCCCTTAAACTAGGGGATGGGAGTTTGTATGAGACCTGTAATTTTAAATTAAATTTTGATGACGCTAGAGGTCTAATCTAATAATCTAAAACTTGGTTCCCCTAGATATATATATGTATAGGTACTCCTTGTTAAAAAAAAAAATAATAATAATTTAATCAGTGGCGGTACGTTCATACAAGCCGAAAAGCCCGGCTTGCCTTAGAAATTCGCTGCGAGACAGGAAAATACCCAAATTCACGTTTGAATATTCGCGCGCAATGAGCAATTCATAATTTGCTCCGAAATTCAATGAAAACTCACCTACAATATATATAAATGACGCCTAGCATAAAACAATGTCGAATTCGAGTAAACTTTTTAATTTCATCCTTCTTCCTATCGGAATAAGGTCGTACCTTTTATTTTGACATTACAATCTAAATTGGATGGATTATAAACAGTGCGGTGTCGTTCTTGAGTGACATGTAGTTGTCTCGCTTGCACGCGTGGGCTTTTACCGGGCTTTGCGCTCATCTCTTCTAACGTATGAAATTTCGTTGAAGTAGCTCTACATACCTAGCTATAGAATTCTATAGCAATTTGTATGGCGAAAAAAGCCCGGCTTTAACAGTGTGAAGATAGTTATGATTGCGCGGACGAACGTCGTGAATGTTATTGTTGTTATAGGTAGTTTGTTCGAGCGGGTGATTATACCGGTGTAATTTAGGTTAAGTTTTTCGAATTTTGTGATAAAATGAGTGTCGCGACAGCAGATTGTGTTGTAAATTGTGATGGTTTGCTTTGTGCTCAGCGGGGGAAAGGTAAAATCATTAAACTTTACTGAAAAACAACAATTAATTTCTTCATCAAAACCAACCGTCCCGATTTGTGCATTACCCAAACTAGTAAGTCACATAAACGAAATTTTAATTGTAATGTTTACGAATTAATCGATTTCATGAATGAGAATTGCTTAGAAGAAGCCTTTCCCCAGCTGTTGAAACTTGCGCATTTGGTAGTTACCACAGAACATAGTTACGATTCCTGCTAGTAGGTAGTTCTTCCACGGAGCGTGCTTTCTCATCGAGAAATACACAAGGCCAAGAACACCTTTCTGAATTATCAATTATTGCCATAGAAAAGGAGCTGTTAGATAATTGAATTCTAAAACAATCACCTACTTTCTATTCCGATGTTATAAAATCTTTCCTTCAGAAAGATCGGCGTTTTGAATTAGAATATAAATGATCTGTACAATTTTATTAATAATATAGTTAATGTCATACAGTTTAATATAATTTATCGGTTTTAATGATAAACGTTTGACTCAACTGTTTGCGGGCGCGCGTGAAAATTTAGAAGATTTGATTTGGTATGTTCACGTTTTTTTATAAGTTTTATAACGAACATAATTACACAGTATACCTATCTAATTCAAGAAAAGGGTACCCAGCAAACACTTCGAAAAATTTGGGCTTGCCCAGTCCTTACACCCTAGGCACGCCACTGAATTTAATCGACATATATTGAGACATATACTTCAGATCAGATCATATAAATATGAATGAATAGAAGTGTTGCGAACGTCTCCTGCCTCTTACGTCCACACAGTAGCTAAAAATAAAAAAAAATTGTCCTTGACAAGAGAGTGGGCTATAAAAAAAGGCGTCTCTGATGTGCATGAAATACACCCCAAAAAAAGAAGAAAAAAATAAAAAAAAATTTGTTACAAACAACTTACAAAAAGAAATGAAATCCCACCAAAAACATTTTCATGTAAAATGTTGCCAAGACGAGCCC